>APFE031118866.1:0-61091 GCA_000404065.3 Pinus taeda | reverse complement strand
AAATGCTGAGAAAGACAATGGTGGGGGTCCATGTGGACTTGGCAGGTGGCCACCAATATCCACCTGGATCACAAGGTTGTTGAAGAATCTGGGGCATGCATAATTAAATTGATTATTGGTTACATGATAACAATTTGTGAAGCATTTATACAATTATTCTTAGTTTGATGTTCCATTCATTATTAGTGTGTGTGTGTGTATTTACTTCATCAAATTGCTATCAAAACAAAAGAGGCAAGAACACAAATATTTGGCTTTCTGCCAAGGCAAAAATCTTTCCCTCTTGGAGAGGAAACCCCATGCAAAATTCTTCTGAGAGATTCCATTGATGAATACCAAGACCATGACCCTTGACACATTTTGCCTCTCCAAGACCAAGATCATTAATCCCTTCCTCTGTTCACTGTCAAGGTCATCCTCATTACTGCTACTGCAACTCCACTAGGATCATCCTTGCTGCTCCTTTACTAAGATCATCATTGCACTCTTGCTAAGATCATTATCACATTGATTGTGATCATCTCAAGAGTGTATTTTGAGACATGTCACCTTCTCTTATTATAATCCAGGTGGATGTTGGTGGTCACCCACCTATCCCACTTGGACCCCCACAGTTGTTTCTTTCAATTTTCCAGTTTCCTTAATTGTAGCACACTTTACTATTTTTAGCAGTATTTCGGGTCATGAACTTCCGGAGACATTTTGAGGCCGTAAATGACATTTTTTTGGGGAAAAATGGGAGAAACATAGGTCCATAGACTGTTGTTTCTCTTCCCAAAGTTTTTGTCCACGGATAAATCTTTCTAAGGAGGTATTGTGTGTGTCAAATGGAGATCATATGCCAAAGTTACAACCCTGGGAAGTTGATGTACCAATTTACCCAAACGGGGCCCACACTTTGGCGTTTCATCTCCTAGGGTTAGGTTTTCGGATGCTTAGGGCTTTCCATTGTTTCTCAACAATAAATAGGCCTTTGAGCCTCATTGTAACACAGTTGAGAGGCATGTAGTCACCACATCTCTTCTTAGGGATGAGCTACCATCGCCCTAGCTAGTTTATTTCCATTTCTGTTTGTAAGCATATTTCAGTATTTTACATTAACGAAATGAAGTATTATTTCTATTGCATCTCTATATTTATGGTTATATCTATAATTTTTTGCGTTCCTATTTAAATCTAGATCAGTGGTATCAATGCATTCTTCTCTCTCTGTTTTTCTTTACATGTCCCGAATGAGGTCGAGATATAAGGAGTTAGGGCTTGCACTAGTCGAACCTTTGCAAGACTAGCCTCACAAATCCCGATAACCTCCCATCGCAGATGAAAAGAAAGATGAGGGGGTAGGAGATCCTATCAAAATCTTGCTCGAAGAAGCCCTCGAGCGACAAAGGAACACAATGATGGAAAACTTTTGCCAAATACTTCAGTAGCTACCTAGGGCGACGCAACTACTTCTAGCATCTACTTTGGAAACACCACACCCTTTAAGGTACAAGTTAACTTTGAAAGCCCCATATTCGATGGTCAGATAGACACAGATGTCGTAGATAAATGGTTAAATATGATAGAAGGTTATTTTTCTGTTCATGATTTTTCTAGTCGAGAAAATATTACTTTTTCTCTTCTCAAAGTAGCCCCCCACATCAAGGACTGGTGGGAAACCTACTACGAGCACAAGGATGAAAATACGAAATCACTGTTTTCAGTCGCGCCCACTTGGAATTCATTCCGGGATGCCATCAAGGAGCAATACTACCATGTCAAAAGTTATGAGGATAAATACATAAAGTGGACCACGCTACGGCAAGGAAGGGACCAAGACGTGTCAGAGTTCACCTCGTCATAAATATCTTGTATAAGTTATTTTTAGTTAATTAAGAATAGTATTTAAACCCTTCTCATGCATTTAGAGAAGGGTCCATAATTTTATTAAGAACATTTACAAAGAATGCGCTATCGTAAATCTGTGGATGCCTTGATGGAATCATGGAACATAGTCTTTTCAATCAAATATCTTTTTGTTGATCACTCTTGATGAACTATTGTATTCTTTGAGACACTCATTGGTAGAAGATTTATTGCGGCCTATTGTCACTCGTCAAATGAGCAGAACAGTACACATATGGTACTACTATCATGTTTGCTAAATCTTTGTTGTAGTATTAGTGATAAGTTTATCTCTCATGAATTATGTATGAAATTTGTCATCTCTATTTGAAGTATGAGTTGCACTATTGTGCAATATTAGAATAGAGAATTGTCTCTTTTATATGTGATCATTAGAATATGCGATATGTTTTTCACAATTATTTTGATTAACTATTTTTCTCAAAGGAATTATCTTACAATATATTAACTCTATATAATCTACAATTGATCTATATCATCATAGATTACATAGACATCTTTTTATATCGCATAAAACCAACAATACCTCGGGTTAGATTAAAATAGATTTAATTTAAAGTTTTTCATCTTAGAATAAAGTTGTGTTAATTTCTAGTTATTCTTTTGTAAATCATTAGAAAAAAATCCCACAAATCATATAAACCCAAAACACTAGGAAACTCGTCCCATCATACCTAGTCAGAGCCACTATCGCAAATGGAAAAGGAGCAGCTTTAAGGTCTAGAGTGGGTGGTTATCCCCCTTGTTGTTTCCATAGATTTATGAGGCCTCAAGAGATGGATAAGCCACATGTTCCTAAAGGTGAGCAATTGCAGCTAATAAAAAAGGCTCACACCTCCAAGGTCGCAGGGTAGTTTGGTGTAGGGAAGACCATGGCTAACTTCCATAGGTATGTGTATTGGCCCAAGATGCAAGAATAGGTAGATACATTCGTAATAGGATGCATGCTTTGCTGTGCCATCAAGACTAACAACATGAAACATGGTCTATATCATCCCTTACGTGTACCTACTCTTCTTTGGGAAAGCATTTCCATGGACTTTGTGGGAGGATTACCGACAACCACGAAGGGACATGACTACCTATTTGTGGTAGTTGACAATTTCAACAAGATGTGTGTTTTGATTCCCTATAAGAAGACCATCAGTGATAAAGAAGAAACAAACTTCTTCTTTGGAGATAGTATGGCTGCACTTTGGGATAACGAGGAGCAACATTTCACACACTGACTTATTATATGGGTGAGAAGCTTCTAAGAGATGAGGATAAAATCTATTTTAATCTTAGCCATTTATTAGCCACCTAATATTGATCGTTGATTCATCAAAATGAAAGGTATAAAAGAATACTTGAGATTTATTTGGAGACACACCGGGAAAATACTCACTAACGTGAGGGAAATCTATTCTTAAGGAGAAGAAATTAGATTTCAGAGGGAGAGTAGCAGGGTGAAGGAAGAGGAGGGTGAAATGACTTATTATATCCATATACATATAATTTGGTAATTGTTTGATGAAAAATAAACAAATTAAGAATTAAGATAATACAACATAATTCACAAGTAATTATCAAGAAAGATGAATCAAACCCTAATTCCCATAAACATTGATTTTTCAACAATATGTACTCACTTTTGAGTTAAGCATATTAAATTAAATCAATAAATAATGACTAATGATTGTGCATTTCAACTTCAAGCAATAACCAATGAAGTTTAAAACATAAAAAATAAAAACCCTACATTCACTTTGATACTTCGAAAGCATTTGTCAAATTTTTAATGCATGGCTCCATTTTACAAAAGAATACCACACATATAATGGAGATTCTTTGTTTGAAATATAGATCCATCACCCACTCTTTGATCCTTTGGAGGCATTCTAGTGGCAGTTTTCCATCTTAGGCAGCCTATGTCATGAGATTAAAACAATTTATTATTCCCATTATCCTAAGGACCATCACGCCCTTCACGTGCATTCAAACAATTCTTTCTCGCAAAACATTCAATAGGTCAATCTAAAATTGATACTTTCTAGGCACGTAGAAGCAACTCATTTTTGGAAATGCACCAATGTAGACACATGATCCGAATAGAAAATGGCATTAACCCATGGTATTCATCCACCCATGTTATTCATCCACCCATGAAATGTACCCATGGTATTGTAAGTGGCATCCACCCATGGTATTTATCCAACCGTGGTATTGTAAGTGACATCCACCCATGGTATTCATTCACCCATGGTATTTTCCCATGGTATTGTGATATCCACTTGTGCACCTCGACATAATGAAAGCCTCTGCAAAATGGTTATATGTGCAAAGGTGCAGAGTAAGAACCATCACACATATATTATGGTTTTCCAAATAGCGAGGGACCCTTGAAAATGCATAGTGAACTAACATGTCAAAATAGTGGTTTCTATATTTCGGGAGGCAAGGGTGGAATTAAATATCTAAGTATCTTATCTCTCATAATCATTGACATCTACTGATTTGGAAGGCATGTGGACAGTAAGATTCAAGTGTTCAAAGTGAAAACCAATGCTATATCAAGTCAAACTAAGCTATTGTATTAAAGCATGTCATTGAAATTTTGCATCTTGAGTCTTCTAAAATATTATGAAGGCATCAATATACACTATTGGTAATTTATTTCGAGTATTGTCAAGGCATTGTATATATGAATAAGGTAGAGGTTACACTACAACAATGAATGTCGTCCACAAATTAGATGTTAAACCAAATGTCAAAGTGCATGTGGAGAATACAAATTGTTTTTGTGATCCAAAACCATAATTGTAGCCGTTGTTAAAGAGAAGGTTTATATCTTCAAAATTTTACAAATGTGGGCGATTCAAAGAGATGGTGCCTTAGATATATAATATGATGCGACTCATCGATATGTTGGCTTGGTTCTAGTGTAATTTTTAATTGCGTGGAGGTGCAAAATAAGAACCATTGCACATATAACCACCTAGTACATGACAAAATATTTTTAGATTCAAATTAAACTATATCCAAATCCAATCGTTAACAAACACCCATCATCCGTTCCACAATGAGCATGGAGATGAATGAATCTCACGATATAGTTGTGCGAAATGCTAAATGTGGAGGTGCTAAGTCTTTAGAATAAGTTCATTGTACTGAGGAGCACTCCACACAAAGAACATCCTCATAACTGAAGATAGGCTATATGTTCCATCAGGTCATACCAAATTTGGATGATCGGTACCTTCTTTCTATTGGTATTATGTAGCTTTTAAATTGAGTGCTAGAGGATATACTCTAAATTGTTCCTTTTGTATCAATGCTTCAATCAAATCCAAATCTAAGTAGTTCCTTTTGTATCAAGACATACATTGTTAAATGTTTTTAAATTCGCCAAATCTAAATCCAAGTTTAACATTTGAAAAACACCCACATTCTCTTCCACTCGACCTCAAATATGGTATTGCACAATTTTTTCGTGTGCATGTTTAAAATCACTAATTATGAAATGCAACCTCCAATTTCAACATCACTTCTTCTACACCCTACAAGCTTAAAAATTATTATTATCAAAATTTGATGGTCTATGGAAATTATTTAGCATATGGAGTGACTAGAGATGAACCTATGCAATGTATCATGACTAGAGTGGCACCTATGCAATGTATCAACATTATGGAGATTAACTATAAAACTTAGATTGATACATTGTGGGGAAGTGCAAGCTTTCTTCCTCCACACTTTCCCACACCACTCAATGTATCAACATCAGGGTGGGGGTGATAAATGCAAATATCAAATAATGACATAAGAGGCTGCACTACCTTAACCAATTAATTAGTAGTAGAGGAAGAGATTATGCTCCTTTGCAACTATTAAGGGTGATTTGAGAAAATTTTACATAATTTCATCACCATTTTCACTAAAATAAATAATTTTTAATGTGTTATGGATAACTTCTTTCATTTTACCCCACTTTTTATAACTTCTATAGTTGTACTCAAATTTTTTATTTAAATTTATTTTGTTTGTTTATAACCTTAAACAAAACCAATCAAAATCATATATTCTCATCCTTAAACTCTATTAAAAATAGCAATTTTTTTTCTTCACCCTTAAATTCCATTGACCTTGATTTGGGGAAATTTTGGGTAATTTCATGGTCATTTCCCATAAAATAATTTTTATGGGTAATTTCATGGTCATTTCCCATAAAATAATTTTTATGGGTAATTTCATCTTCATTTGGGTTAAATTATTTTATGGGTAATTTCATCTTCATTTGGGCTAAAATATTTTTGTGGGTAATTTAATTGCTTTTTTTGCAAAGTATTTTAATAATATAATGTGTTTGGGCCTTCAAAATTAACCAATTACAAATTAGATAGCTCTTTAGCTTCTTACAAGCTTAGATCCATTCTAACAAGTGGCCAAAGGGATCAAATCTCTTCCCTCTAAAAAAGATTTGAATATAAAGAGATTTCCTTAGTTAAGATGGATCTAGTCTCATTTAATTTCCCCTTTAAATAAACTATATTCCACATAAATATTATAAATAAATACCATAAATCCATAATTAAAATAAATCTAAATGAATTTAATTTCCTTTAAATTCTCCAAATACCATAAATTCTTCATATTATAAATTAATTTTTTTTAATTATATTAATTTTATTTTTATAAAATTTAACTTAATGTAAACGATAACGTTACGTTACAACATCTTTATCATTTACCATACAAATTGTAATCTACTTACTTTGATGGCTATTTCAGCACGGCAGCTATCTCGGATCAGTATGCTGAGGTTGCGGAGGTTTTCAGTATCTCGGATCAGTATGCTGAAATGTACCAATAACTTTCACTCTCATATTTCTTCAATTTTGTTTTAACGAGACATATAATGCTGAAATGTAGCAATGGGCCGAAGTATTTTTTGTTTATATTTACAGCCTCTGACTGTATTTGTGTAGCCTGAGAAGACAGAGAAAACAAGATTCTCCTGTATGCCTGCTGAAAGTGCGATCATCAGGTCAATTATAAGACAAGCTTTTACCTTAGGCTTTTACTTTATAGGTTTGACATTAAATGAAATGTTTGACTTTATAGGTTTGACTTTATAGGTTAGACTTTATAGATTTGACATTAAATGGAATTTTGTCAATTGTGTGTACAGAAATGAGATTCATCATGCGGCAGCTGAGTGCACACAGATTTTACAGGACGTGGCTTCAGATCCCACACTTCCACGCACTAAAATCGTGGCGATGTGTTGTGTGCAATCACGGGGAGGCTGTATTCTTCCAGGTCAGCCTGTTTAGCACATATCTTCTTTCTTTGCTCTTTTATTCGAAGAGCTCAAACATCAAGTAGCCGATCTTCTAGTGCAGGAGATTGCAGAAAACAATTGTGTGTACACAGATTTTACAGGACGTGGCTTCAGATCCCACACTTCCACGCACTAAAACCGTGCGATGTGTTGTGGGCAATCACGGGGAGGCTGTATTCTTCCAGGTCAGCCTGTTTAGCACATATCTTCTTTCTTTGCTGTTTTATTCGAAGAGCTCAGAGATATTGCGTGTTACATTCCTTCTAAAGTAAAGCTCAGAGATATTCCAGGTCAGTAGCCGATCTTCTAGTCATATTTCGTTGGGTTGCTATCTAAATTCGAAGAGATTGAATATCTATTAAAACATCCATTGTCTTTTCATCATGGTTTTCTAATTGCATATCTCACTACTACAATAGCATATCCATGAATGACTTGGAATACACATATATATTTATCATTTCTTGTATATTTGGAGGGATAAAACTTGATGGTGAAGACCGACCATGGTTACGAAATTCAACCATTGGTACTTTTACAAAGAATTGGTAAACTTTGTCAAAATGAACGTTAATGTCAACTGAGCATGTAATGCCATTTGTGAAACACACCTACAACAAGCCTTAGTAGCCTATGGAACAGGCAAAGAGAATTAGTTTTTTCAGCATGGAAAGGCAGTCAGGAAGATTGACACATGGAGTTGCTAGCGCTGTATGGATCTCTTTGTTATGAAATCTCATGAAAATTCAGTCACGAATATTCAAGGTCATAAATGATATAAGACAACTAAGGGATGTCATAGATGGCAAGAAAGGATTTTGCTCTCTTTACCGATAAGATTAAGTAATGGAGGGTTAGGTTCTACACCTGTAACATAAGAATTTTGTGATATGATCTTTGATTGATATTTTTCCCTGCCTTGGATTTGGCAACATCGATGAGGCTAAAGATTTCTTTTTTTCATCGCCAAATCCAAATTAAAAGGTTGTTTTGTTTACATTATTGTATGTCTTCTGAAAATGTTCTGCAATGATAAACAGAAACCAAACTGGTGATGCACATTTACAAACTGCAGTCTCAATGCTTAGCACTAACAAGCATCTCTATGACCCATATTTATTGTCGCTATAATATAGCTAGCAGATAATGCAGAATAGGTCAAGTAGTTTGTTTTTTGGTTCTGCCTCATTTTTCAATAAATGTTCACTATGGAGATCAATCATAATTGAATTGCGTTCTGCAGGCTACAGCTAGAGGAGAGGAAGGCGTGGCTTTGTTTTTTGTTTGTTGCAATCCAAACTGTGGTTATCGATGGAGAGATTGAGCAATTTACCGGAGTAGCGAGAACGTCCAATTAAGGGATTAAGTTTTGACCTGGATTGTACATTTATTTCTAGATTTGGTTATATGCGAATTTGGAGATAGCACCTTTGTGTAAATTTGAATATAGCCATTTAGCGTTTAGGGCTTGACATTTACATGCTTTTTTTCTTGTGATTCTTCTTGTATAGAAGAGATGATTTTGTTGGGCTTTGTTTCCAGGTCCATATTCAAGCAAAGGTTCTTTTAGATGACTGTGTTCTGGAAGTTTTTATGGATCAATCATTTCATAAATTTTGGTAATACATAACTGAAGTTTATGGCATCCAATTAGATGGTAGTTTCATTGAGGTGTAGTAAACATTACATTGGATGGTTTCAAAAGCTTTTATAAAAAATTAGACAAAAAATTCTGATGTGATTAATATAGAAAGATATCCTAATATTCATAAGTATAGTATGCATTGTGAATGTATACTCAATTGATCTTACTTGTGGATGTACCCTTAATAACCACAATAGCAATTTGTTCCTAATTACTTTTGGAAAAAGCAAGAGAAGAAAACCTTGTGAATTATTCGTTTATTTTCAAGTGATATATACTGAAATATTTGTCCTGTGCAAATTATTGAGTTATTAATCTTGTCCCTGAATATTGAGATCCTTCTGGCAGGGTGGTCAAATTTATTAGTAAGATCACTTAGCATCAGAAAATATACTTTTGATGGCTTCTACATAGATAATGAATTATACATGTTTCTAACAAAGTATGCTGATATTGCTGTTGTTTCTAATTGTGATGGTCTTAGAGCTTGTAAGTTTGAAGAATTTTTGTTTTAAAAAGTTGACATGTTTTTGTCATTTCTCTATATATCTCCTGGACTTTGGTGGATGGTAGTTGGTACTTTATCCAGAAGTACCAATGGGTATTTTAGTGTGTTATTATTTTTTATATATGTAATAACTAATATATAAAATAAAGATTTTAACCAATCTTAGTATTGGTGTAGATTTGTAGTTTTGTAGATAGCATATTTAAGATAATATTAATCTTGGCATTTTCTTTTTATACATTTCTTTCTTCATACCATATATCTTTATGGTATAAGGTTGTAACTTCAAGAATTTTTGTTTTGAAAGGTCAATATGATTTTCTACATATCTTTCCAGGCCTTGGTGGATGATGAGTAGTAGTTATAGATAGGAGATACTAGGAAAGTTGGTACTTTATCAACAAGTACCATGGGTATTTTATTGTGTCATTATTTCTAATCATGTAAGAATTAATATATAAAATGTAGATTCTGAAATCTATATATTCATGTATATAGTTAGTTTTGTAGATAGCATATTCAAGATACTGCTAACCCCTAGGGTTTCCATTTTATAAGTTTCCTCTTTCATATCATATAAGCTCAAGCTTGTAATTTTTGAACAGTTAATATGTTTTTGTCCTTCCCCTCTCTCTATATATAGAAATACACCCTTTTGGGCTTTGGTGGATGGTGAATTGTAGTTACTTACATATATATATATATATATATATATAGAGAGAGAGAGAGAGAGAGAGAGAGAGAGAGAGAGAGAGAGAGAGCGCCTTGGATTTGGTTGATAGTGAATGGTAATTATAAACTAGAGGTACTTGGAAAGTTGGTAGTTTATCAACAAGTACCTCTGGGTATTTTATTGTGTTATTATGTTGACACATGTAAGAACTAATATATAAAATGTAGATTCTAAAAAATTCTAAGTATTCATGTATATATGTAGTTTTGTAAAGAGAATATTCAAGAAACTACTAACCTAGTGGGTTCCATTCTAAACAGTTCCTTTTTCATACCATATAATCTTCACTCATTGCTCCGTCTTGATTTTCATGACTTTTTTTTTTATCTATCACATGTTAAATTGGCAAGCATAGTGTATTCATCTACTGACATTCTATTTCACCTAACCATAGTGTATTCAACTACTAACATTCTATTTCACCTAACCATTTTCAATCATAAAGTTTCTTGCCACTATTCCATTCTTCCTTTGCAATGTAAGGCTCCCCTTTTCTTGTTTTCAAATGTTAGCAAAGACCACTCTTCTTATCTTTCTTCATAGGCCATAGCCTAGAGTTCAAACTTGGATCTTTGTATCTATTATTTCTTTCTGTAGCACCTTCTTGAACCAAGTTTGGATGTACTTCCTTTCTTTGGGTCTTCACACTATGAACAACCACCTCGACAACCACCTAGTCAACTTGTTCAAATTATAGTATTCATCCAATACACAAATTGGGCACTAGTAAGAATCCAAATAACTATAGGACTATCATGGTTGGCTACAAATTTTCCGAACTCTACTAGCATCCTCCATTTGAAGCTCCCTAGGGAGCTTGAGAGGAAGTAAGAGGATAGATTGGATTTTGACTTGAATGTTGGTCCCTTTAATTGTTTTCACAATTCAAGCTCCACATAAATTGTCAACTCTAGTCTTTTATTTCAAAGATAATCACGCATTGGATATGCTCAATTTCAAAAGAAGAAACAAGGTTGTAGTAAAAGAAGAACACACAATTATTAATTTCACCAATCTACTGATTTGCACTTTACTTAATCAAAGCTGAAGTCAATTTAGTTATAGCAGAAATAATTTCTCTACTGCAGTTACAACCCAAGCAAAGGAAGACCAATATGCAAAGAAAGAAATTAATCAACCACAGCAGGAACAGGACCCTATTCATTAGTGAGGAACTTCAACACCTGATGAATGACACTTAATCACACTGTAAGAAAGGTAACTTCAAGAGAGCAAGACCCTATTCCTATAAACGGGAACCTTCAGCACTTGTTCTCTTACTCCTAATCACACTGCAGACAAAGGAAAACAATTAACGGGAGCAGGACCCTATTCCTTTATACAGGAATCTTCAGCACCTCCGGACATCATTCATTCATACAATCAATAGAGATAGGTTTCTCAACATTCAATACATGCAGTGCTTAAAGAAACAGAGTATTACTGAACTGTGTAGCTAGTGTCCAACAACAATTAAAGTAAAATGCAAGACACACAAGGAGTTGAACAATTTACAGGAATCAAGGGTGAATCTTGTGAGGAAGGCGGGCCCTTTCCCTCTCACAAGATTCCCCTGGAAAGAACTAAATTGAAATGCTCAAAGGAAAGATTTATTCATCTGTCAAATAACTGATATATTAAAGATGGAGACTAGTTCCAGTTCTTGTACAATATTCTCCTGTAGCCTTACAGTAACCAGTAACCGACCCCTTCTAATGATGATGTCTCCTCTTTTTAAAGAGGAGACATCATTTACAATTTACATGATAGTGAATCCCTATTATCTCAAATTCGTTCCTTTTTCCCAAAACAGGACTATTCGGTTCTTCATAAAAAGATACTGTTACAACAGTGACAACAAGAATGCTATCTTCACGATGATCCAGGTAATCATGTCTTCATACTGCTGCTGCTATTCCACAAAAACCTCTTCCAGAATCGCAAATTATGCCTGAGGGAATTTGGGTGCTTGTCGGCTGTTAAAGCAACTGAGTCAGCTGTTTCAGCAACGGCCGCATAATCTTATCTGTGATCTTTGGACTTGTGTTAGCAACGATACACTTCAATTAATGATAAAATATAAGAGTATTATGGAATTAAATGTAAAACAGATTAAGCATATAATAAAGAAGAGGTTTTTGTATACCTTGGGATAAAGTGGATGAAAATGATAATGGGATTCTTTTTAATCATGGTTATAAGGGAAAAGTGGTGTCAAAATATATAGCAAAAATGATACATAGTAGACTCCTAACATCCCCCCCACCTAGAAATGTTGCATGTCCTGAGGCAACCCCTAGTCTGAATCAAAGTCTGAGTACTGGAACTGGGCATGCAAATTGCTCAAGCAGTAGCTCGAGAAGGTGGCATCTGTAGGAGCTCTGAATCCTTTGTTGTTCTGCAAGTTTTGCCATGCCAAAGCTTCATCTCTCTTGGTCAATTGGAAATGGCACTGATATTTGTCTGAAGGCAGCCATAGGATTGGAAAATGGAAATGATACCCGATCCAGTTTACTCCACAACATTGAATGCAACCAATGTAATTGGAAACCCTGGATAATGCGGCTTGAAGATTGTGAGGATTAAAAGGGTGATAGCCCTGTCTTTCTTTGCATGACTGCTGCCAAAACATAACATTGGCCTTCATTGCATCATTACCCTTTACTCTAATGTGTTGTTGGCAGTTAGAAAGTGTTGAAGCGTGTAGTTGCTGCATGTACCTCTGCATTCCTGGCTTCTGTAAGAATTCATGATATTGTGCTATGAACATGGCTGACCTTAAAGGCTCTAGTCTGATCCACAGGAGTTTATTGTCCTCATTTTGACTGCTTGCAGTGAACGCCGATTGCCAAGTGAGATGGTTAGACAAAAATGAGACAAATGCCCTTATTTGTATATCTCCTGCAATTGGAATAAGATTGACTTCTCTATTCTCGGGGAGGGCCTCGTTATGGAGGTAGAGTTCACACAGCAAATGCTGGTCACTCTCGCGGGCCTCATTAAAAGTCTCAACAAAGTTTTCTGAAGTCATTAACTCATATGGTCTGCCATTTTTTATTGCTTTTAATTGAAAATAAACTAATCGCTCAGCAAGGAAGAGAGAGTAGTTTAAAGAGGGTTTGCGTGTAGCCATCAACTTCTGAGCTAATGAAAACATCAGGGCTATCTTTTCTTTAGATTCTTTGGCTTCCTTTTTGTAGTCCTTAAGCTGTTGCATCATTTGGTCCCACCTATCCCAGTTGGCATATATATGATTCTGCCATTGTAACTTGTGTTGGCGTAATATTATATCGTGTTCTTCAGCATATTGCTTCTTCCATTTGTTCATCTGTTCCCACTGATTCCATGGCAAGGTCTGTATCTTGGCGTCAACAGTAATGGGTTGGGACATTGTTTGAATGGCTACACTGACTAACTGTGGTGATTCTTCTGTCTGAATGGCTGCATCAATCTGCAAAGGACGAGATATCTGAGGTTCGGTTTCTTTTTCTTGCTTTATAGGGAGCCCTAGTGGTTCTTGTGGAGCAGTAGTGTATTCCTCTTTTATTTCAGCTGATGTAGATGCCTCAGATAATTGAATTTTGACCACTTTGTAGCCTCCACCCTGGTAAATGTTGCCACGCTCATGGCACATGTATTCCTTGCAGGGTTCCTTATTTTGCATTGAGGCTGCGTGTGCTAGCGTATAGAGGTTCAGTTCTTTCTCAAAGGCTTCTCGAGCCATGGTTAGTTCATTCTTGTATACTTCCAATTCGGATTTCAGGAATTCATTTTCCTCCAACAGAGATGTCATAGTATGTAAACCCTATGCGCTGGTCGACTCTGTTGGGGTAGTCTGTTGATGCACAGTCGTAGCTGGTTCTTGTGTTTCAGCTACTACCGATCTCCCACTATCGTCATGCTTGGTGTATTTTTGTGCCTCAGTGGCTGGTTCTTGTGTTTCAGCCACTGGGTAAGTGACTGGTTCTTGTGGAACAATCGCTTCTTGATCGATAAACAATGTCGTATTAACCCGGGGCACTGGTTCTTGTGTGGCAGTACCTCCAGATGAGACGGGTTGGGGGATTTGAGATGGGGATAGGGGTTTTAACAGAATAGTGGCGGCGTCAGGGGAAATGGGAGTAGTATCTGTCTCGGCAGTTATTTTCTTTTTTCTTTTTGGTAAGAAGGCGGCAAAATCGCTGCCTTTCCTTTTCTTTGAAGAGGAGGGTTCTTTTCTGGGGGAAGGGCTTTCAAAAGAAGTAAGGACTTGAAACCTAGCCCTTGTCCGTCGTCTCGAGACTGAGACTGTTGGGGTTCTCTTCTTTTTACGAATGGGTGGGGACGGGGGTGTTAGAGAGTCATAACTAGGGACGAAAATGGTGGGGACAGTTGACTCTCCTAAGTGGGGCGATTTCGAAATTGGGTCAGCTGGGGAATGTGGGGTATCGTCCTACTGTCCTTCGTAGGGAATTTCGGGAGTATCATGAGGACTTTCGGGTTGTTGGGGCGTTTGAGCCTGCGGGGAAATTTCAGACAGTTGGGGGTCAGGAAGTGGGGCATGCAGAGGGGGGTTTTGCTGAGCAAGACCCCTCTGTATCAACAACTGGCATAAACGGTGGTGGGTGAGGGATAGCATTGGGAATTTAGAGCGTCTACAATAATAGGACATGTTTTTAATACAACCAAGCAGATAATAGGGGATATTAATCAGTCGTGCATTTCTCAAATGATTCATCAAAACAAAATTGTGATTGTACACTACGTGGTAGCGCCCTTCACATGTTAAGTAATGTTTGATGAATTTTGCCACCGATGGCCATGGTTGAGGAAGTGAGTGCAGACTAACCCCGCGGCCTCTGGGTTCCACTTGCTCATCTAGACGAAGAAATTCTTGCTGCGCATTGAGGATAACCTTCTTTCTGGTGAACCAGCGAATCCCAGTAGCTGGCAACCCTGATACCTGAACTATGTCCTCCTCTGTTACTGAAATGCGAACCCCTTGGACCATTGAAAAATCATCTTGGAGGTTCTACGCAAACTCTAAAACTTGTTCCTGGTCAAATTCACCCAATCTTTCAAAATATACCGTCCATCCTGCTTGTTGAAAAATCTGATATACTTCGGGGAAGAATTGAAGAAGATTTACGGAGCTGAGCTCATGTCTCACGACCGACCCTCCCATGGCTATTGCTTTGAGTTATTCGCAGAGGCACTGAACGCAGTAAACACAGACCCAATTCGCGCTAGTTGGTGCAACAGAGGCTGCAAGGTTTAAACGACGGCGGAAATGGATATGACAAGGGACGGGAGCTTGGTTAATGTGAAATGATTGTTCAATTTTTGAAATTCCCCCCTACGTACGATGTAATAATGATTGGGCGTGTGAAGATCTGTAATCATTATGGATGAAATCCTCTCTTTAATATACTTTTAACTGAGTTACATCAAGTCCTCATACCTTACATTTTTACCTTTTTAATAATTCGAAGTGTCAGTTGCTTCAAAAATAGCTTAATGTTCATGGAAGAATCTGTGAACTTTTCTGGGGTTTAGAACAGGAGTGTAATTGGATCTGGTCAGTGCTGAATAATTTTTCACCAGAAGGATCTGAAGTATAATCATGAGGAACCAAAAGGCTTATATAACAGCAAGGAAAAATAATGTTTTAATGATAACAGGTTGCTGAAACTAGTGTTTTAGCAACCGGAAAAAAAAATGAACGATACGTTGCTGAAACAGGTGTTTCAGCAACGGGGAAGATGAGAGAAATGGTATAAATGACTTAGGTCTGTAACTGATGGGGAAAATGTTTGATAGGGGATAATTTCAGTAGTAAGGGATGGGAAACACTGACTGAAGGAAGATATTTGAGGGATGGTAGGAGTGGAAATAATGGAAATAATGTAGAAATAGGTATGAAGGGATATTGCTAGGAAAATGGGGTAAAATGATGGGAACAGCTTCTGTGTTTGAAGCTTCAGATCTTCTCATGATGAATCTGTCCTTCTTAATGAGCTTTTTCCAGGATCTGCAAGATTCAATTGTAATATGCCAATCCTTGACAGGGATTACTAGTACTAAATCTAATCTATTATTAAAAATATAGTGCAGAAAATTAAATGCTGTGAGGAGCAGAAGACTCCCCTACAAAAAGATAATGAATATAAGTCATGCAAGCAATCTTGAAACCTTCTTTAGAAACAGGGCGTTGATATAAACGAAGCCTATGGCCATTGACTAGTAGAGGTGTTTTAGCATCATCAATTGTTAACAGTCTTACCGTTCCATTTGGAAAAACAACCTCTACTTCATATGGTCCAAGCTAGCGTGTACGTAGCTTACCTTGAAAATTTTCAAAACGAGAGTCATACAACAAGGCCCAATTACCTTTTTGGAACTGCTTGTGTTTGATAATTTTGTCATGCCACTTCATCCTTTGTTGTTGTATCACGTTTGTTTGATGGATGGCATATAATCTTTTTTCATCCAACTCCAAAAGCTGCTGCAACCTAGCTGTCTGCACATCAGTCAAATCAAGATTAATAGCTAGAGCAGTTCTTAAAGTTTTAATCTCAAATTCCACAGGAAAAACAACATTTTTACCATAAACCAATTCATAGGGAGAAAAACCTGTAGTATTTCTCCAAGTAGTTCTGTAAGCCCATAATGCCTCAGGGAGCCTTCGGGACCAATCCTTCCGGTTGTCTTTCATTGTCTTAGTTAGAATGGCTTCTAAAACTTTGTTTGTACTTTCCACCTGCCCATTTGCCTGGGGGTGGTATGGTGTAGTCATTCTATGTTGAATATGATATTTGTGAAGGGTAGATTTAAAACCATGAGAATTGAATGGAGGTCCTCCATCAGTGACTAGCTCTCTAGGAATTCCAAATCTAGTGAAGATTTCTTCAAATAAGAAAGCTAGGACAACCTCTTCATTGGATCTAATAAGTGCTTTGGCCTCCACCCATTTTGTCATGTAGTCTGTACAGACTAATATATAGGTTCTTTGATTGGATGGAGGGTTAATGGGTCCTATGAAATCCAAGGCCCATCTTTCAAATGGTTCGGAAACTACCTGGGGGTTTAATGGCATTTGATCTCTATGATTGGGTTGACCCATTCTCTGGCAGCTGTCAGAAGCCCTTACATATTTCTTTGCATCTTTAAATAATGAGGGCCAATAGTAACCAATCCTTAGAATTTTGTGTGCTGTTCTCTTATCAGCGAAATGCCCTCCACAAGGGCCATCATGACAAGCTTTCAATATGTCATACACTTCATCTTCTCTTATGCATCTTCGGATCTCCTGGTCAAGCCCAATATAGAAAAGACACTCATTTATCCAGCTGTACCTGGCACTTTGTTGAACAATTCTTCTCTTTTCTCTGTATCACAGGTGTGATGGTAATTTTCCTGCAACCAAATAGTTAGCAATATCTGCATACCAGGGAGAGAGCAGAAACTGCAAACAAATACTCATCAGGAAAATAATCATCTATTGGAATATCATTGTCAGTTTTTAACCGTGAAAGGAAATCAGCCACCACATTTTCTTTACCAGGCCGATCTACAATTGTGATGTCAAATTCCTGCAATAATAATAGCAATCTAGTAACTCTAGCATTTGTGACAGATTTGTTCATTAAATATTTAATAGTTGAATGATCAGTGTGCACAAAAGTAGAATAACCAGTAATATAGTGTCGGAATTTATTAATGGCATAGATTACTGCAAGGAATTCTTTCTCGGTAACTATATAATTAAGCTCGGCAGGGGTCATATTCTTACTGATGAAGTATATGGCATAAGGGAGGTGATTTTCTTCTTACCCCAAAACAGCTCCAATTGCAATGTCTGAAGCATCAGAAGATATGTGGAAGGGAAGATTCCAATTAGGCCCCCTCAAAATAGGAGCAGTAGACAACTGATGCTTGAGTTCTTCAAAAGCTTTTTGACAAGAATTAGTCCACTTAAATTCAGCATTTTTCATAAGCAAGACAAATAATGGAGAAGCTATTTTAGAGAAATCTTTAATAAATCTTCTGTAGTATCCAGCATGCCCTAGAAAGCTTCTTACATCAGTTTGAGTTTTAGGAATAGAAAGATTCAGAATGACCAATATTTTAGATGGATCTACCTGAATACCTTGAGATGAAATAAAATGTCCAAGCACTATTCCTTCGTTCATCATCATATGGCATTTTTTAGTACTTAGAGAGAGGTGAGCTTGTATACATCTTTTAAGTACTTTCTCAAGGTTTTGTAGTGCATCTTCAAAAGACACACCATAAGGAGTAAAATCATCCATAAATATTTCCATAGAATCATTCAGCATATCAGAAAAAATTCCTATAACAGCCCTTTGAAAAGTTGCTGGTGCATTACATAGCCCGAATGGAAGAACTCTATAGGCAAAAGTTCCCCAGGGGCTGGTGAAAGTGGTCTTGTCTTGGTCCTGGGGTGCAATTCTTATCTGATTATACCCACTGAATCCATCCAAAAAGAAAAGAACTTCTTCCCTGCCAGACTGTCCAATACTTGATCAATGAAGGGTAAAGGAAAGTGGTCCTTTTGAGTAGCTTTGTTTAAAGCTCTATAGTCAACACATACTCTCCATTTCCCGTTTTTCTTAGGGACAATTACTAATGGGGAAACCAATTCACTGTCAAATATGGGTAAATAAATCCTGCATTAAGCAATTTTTGAAGTTCTTCCTTAACGATTTCTCGTAAATTAGGGTTCATTCGTCTTTGGGGTTGACAAACAGGTCGACATCCTTCTTTAATGTAAATTCGATGAGTACATAATTCATAAGAAATACCTTTCATATCCCTGTAATCCCATGCAAATGCCTCCTTATATTTATGCAATAACTTCATTAATTGTTGTGTTTCAACATCTGTTAAGTCAGGATTTATGTTTAATGTCTTGCCGGGTTCAATTTCAACTGTTACACTTTTAGATGAGCTTGTGGTTAAAGTCTGAGATGAATCTTCAGATTCAATCTTTTCTTGTACATCAGTTTCAAAAATTGCAGTTAATTGATTGTGTGTTTCAGCAATGACAGAAGAAGGTTCACAAATAAAATTATTAATTATCTCATCCTCTGTATTGTCTTTAAGAGTTAAATCTTGCCCAATTGTTAAAATAGGCTGAACAACATTATCATCATAATCCATCCATATAGAATCTTCATTATTAACTACTGGTGTGGCATGGGGATAAAGAGTAAGCTGTTTTGTTTCATAACCATTAGAGATCGTCATTGAACCAGATCTGCAACTGATAAAAGCATCAGTTGTGGCCAGCCATGGCCTTCCTAGAATTAAGGGGTGTCCCCCAGCTTTGTTTTCGTCTGCAATACAACGAAATCAGCTAGGTATTTCCAGGATTCAACTGAAATAAGTAGATCCTCAACGACTCCTTCAGGTTTAATTATAGAACGATCAGCCAACTCTAAAATGGTGGGTGTATCTCTGATTGTGTTATTCAGCTGTAGCAATTGTGAAGTTTCAAGAGTCATTATATTAATTGCAGCACCTAAGTCTACCAGAACTCGGGGAATCATTGTTTTACCAATCTGAACTGTGACAGTAGGATGGCCGGGATCACCATATTTCGCAGGAGGGGCTTTTCCGGACATTAATGCAGACAAGTCTCCCATCACATGTACTGTAAGGGGGTCCTTGGTTTTCCTACGAGGTTTCTTAACACAAATATCCCTTAATGTTCTCGCATAAATTGGTACATCTTTTAATGCTTGTAAAAGTGGAATTTTAATATACAAATTTTGCAATTCCCTTAGAAAGTTAAAAGCAGGTGTTTCAGCTGTTCTGGTTAAAACCAGACGCTCGGGGAATGGTGGTTCTGTTATTTCAACATTCTTGTTAGGAGGTGGTTGTGCTTCTTTATGTTTCTCGGTTTTGTTTTTATCCGAATCAGAAGGAGTTATGTCATCAATAATAGGTTCTACTATTTTTCCAGATCTCAAATGAATATCATTACATTGCATAGTAGGAAATATAGACTAATTCTGAATATCAATAACTTGCACAACTTTATTATTGGGGTTAGGATTTGGTTGCACAGGTAGCTGGGGTCTCATTTGGTTGTTTGGTGGAGCATTTGATGGCAGAGGGAGTGGTTGTTGGAATTGAGGCAATTGATTTGGATACGGGAGTTGTTGGCTTCTCCAATTTGAATTCCAAGGGTTGAAAGAAGATGGCTGTTGTGGAGGCCAAGGAGTCCACATTGAAGGATCAACAAAGGGAGGGTTTTGCATTTGCTGCATGGGTGGGAAATTCATTTGATTGAAGGGTGGGTATTGCATTTGGTTGAAGGGAGGGTAATTTGTTTGGCCAAAAGCAGAATAATTGTTCCAACGATTAAATGGCATACTAGAGTTCATACCTTGTCCTTTTGGTTGCCATTGTCTTCTTTGAGTTAGCAGATAAACTGCTTCAGCTTCTTCCTCCGTTGGCTGCAATGCTGCTTTTATTCCTGGCAGAGATGGGCATTGTTGTGTCTCATGATCTTTCTCACAAATGGTGCAGATCGGTATTTTATCCATTGGGCATTCCCTTAGTGGATGTTTGTCTCTGCACTTCGGGCAAAAGACAGCCAGATTTGCCTCTGCTTCGGCCTGCTTCTTCTTAACCTGCAAAGTGTCAATTTGTGAAGCAAAAGAGCTTAACATCTCAGTTTTAAATTCTTCAAGTAAATTACCTATTTCAGCTCTTGTTGCTCCTCCATTCGCTGATTTCTGCACTCTTGAATAGGTGGAATCTCTTGTTCTGTTTCTTGCAGCTCCTATAGAGCACCTCTTAGCAAGTTCACAGATCTCATCATATGATTCCTTAGATATATCTCCCTTGGAAAGCATGTTTAACATATTTAAACAATCATCCCTTAACCCTCTAAGTAATATTGTTTTGTGAATTTCCTTACTTATGTCCGGATGATTAGATCTCTGTGTATTGTACTGCAGCCTTTCTATATAGTCCTCCAGGCTCTCATCTGGCTTTTGTGCCATACTGAATAGTTCATCCTTCTTTTCTCTTGTCCGGTAGTAGTCTTGATATTTAAGCAGAAATTTTTGTTTCATCTGCTCCCATGTTGTGATTACCTGACTTCCAAGAGTCATGAACCATCTTAAGGCATTCCCTTTTAAGGTGGCTGGAAACAGTTTCAACTTTTGAGCATTAGTAACATAGTCATAACTTCTGCATAATATATCAAATTCAAAAAGAAATTCATCCGGATCCTCAGGGGATAAACCATGAAAATTAGGTAAAGTAGACAATGGAATATTTTTCATTGTTCCTGAAGGGAGATCACTGATAGGAAATCCCAAGGTAGAGAGGGAATTTTCATCCCTTCTTTCTTCTTCAGGATCTACACGTCCTCCACCAAAAGAAACCATCATTGTTTCCTTCCATTGTTGGCTCTCCTACTGCACTTGCTCGATCGTCAAGATCTTCTATTGGCTCTTCGATGTTTTCTACCGGTCGTCCAATGCTTTCTACTATTTCCTCAATGTATTCTGCTGATCTACTAGCACTTTCCTCTGACTCTCCAGCACTGGCTACTGGTTCTTCTATATTTTCAGGACCCACAACTTCCTCTGTTTTGTAATCTGACTGAGGGGAGTGCTGAAGTTTTGATTTTTGAGAACTTAATCTCTGTGATGATTCAGCCTTTGATACGATCTCGTCAATAAAAGTTTTTCTTCCTCCCCAGCCTTTGCCTTTGCCACCTATGGGGTCATTCTTCTTCTGGTTTCCGCGTCCTCTCATACAATCTGCACATTTAGAATGAAAAGATTAATTCTTTTGAAATCTACCATTACCTTCCCCAGCAACGGCGCCAAAATGTTGGTCGCTTTAATTGTTTTCACAATTCAAGCTCCACATAAATTGTCAACCCGAGGAAGTCTTTTATTTCAAAGATAATCACGCACTGGATATGCTCAATTTCAAAAGCAGAAACAAGGTTGTAGTAAAAGAAGAACACACAATTATTAATTTCACCAATCTACTGATTTGCACTTTACTTAATCAAAGCTGAAGTCAATTTAGTTATAGCAGAAATAATTTCTCTACTGCAGTTACAACCCAAGCAAAGGAAGACCAATCTGCAAAGAAAGAAATCAATCAACCACAGCAGGAACAGGACCCTATTCCTTAGTGAGGAACTTCAGCACCTGATGCCTGACACTTAATCACACTCTAAGAAAGGTAACTTCAAGAGAGCAAGACCCTATTCCTATAAACAGGAACCTTCAGCACTTGTTCTCTTACTCCTAATCACACTGCAGACAAAGGAAAACAATTAACGGGAGCAGGACCCTATTCCTTTATACAGGAATCTTCAGCACCTGCTTCCCGACATCATTCATTCATACAATCAATAGAGATAGGTTTCTCAACATTCAATACATGCAGTGCTTAAAGAAACGGAGTATTACTGAACTGTGTAGCTAGTGTCCAACAACAGAATTAAAGTAAAATGCAAGACACACAAGGAGTTGAACAATTTACAGGAATCAAGGGTGAATCTTGTGAGGAAGGCGGGCCCTTTCCCTCTCACAAGATTCCTCGGGGGAAAGAACTAAATTGAAATGATCAAAGGAAATATTTATTCATCTGTCAAATAACTGATATATTACAGATGGAGACTAGCTCCAGTTCTTGTACAATATTCTCCTGTAGCCTTACAGTAACCGACCCCTTCTAATGATGATGTCTCCTCTTTTTAAAGAGGAGACATCATTTACCATTTACATGAGAGTGAATCCCTATTATCTCAAATCTGTTCCTTTTTCCCAAAACAGGACTATTCGGTTCTTCATAAAAAGATACTGTTACAACAGTGACAACAAGAATGCTATCTTCAGGATGATCCAGGTAATCGTGTCTTCATATTGCTGCTGCTATTCCACAAAAAGCTCTTCCAGAATCGCAAATTATGCCTGACGGAATTTGCGTGCTTGACGGCTGTTTCAGCAACTGAGTCAGTTGTTTCAGCAACGGCCGCATAATCTTATCTGCGATCTTTGGACTTGTGTTAGCAACGATACACTTCAATTAATGATAAAATATACGAGTATTATGGAATTAAATGTAAAACAGATTAAACATATAATAAAGAAGAGGTTTTTGTATACCTTGGGATAAAGTGGATGAAAATGATAATGGGATTCTTTTTAATCATGGTTATAAGGGAAAAGTGGTGTCAAAATATATAGCAAAAATGATACATAGTAGAGTCCTAACATTGAACATTAGGTTATTGATCACATTCTCACACTTGGGGTCATCATTAAGGAAGCACGATGTTGATTTTTGAAAGTTTATTATTGGTTTTTAGACTTTCAGAAAGCTATTGGTTCTATCTCCAAGGTGGTTGTTCTAAAGACTGAATGAAATTAACTTCTCAAAGGCCTTATTGTTAGCCATCATGCCCTTTTCTAGGCAAACTTTTGTCAGTTGCCAGTTAGCCTAGGTAAAAACAAGGCCACTATCTTTGATGGATTGAAGAATATCACCTTTAATCACCTCGCTTTAGTTTATGGAATGCACTTCAACCCTAAGTCAACAATGGCTATCCTTCCTTGGCCCTTCTTGAGAGGCAACATTTCTAGAACCATTTTCAGGACATATCATCCAAGATGTCACTCACAACACTCTTGTTAGGCCCACAATTCTATACGATTAAAAGTTTTGGGGACTTGGTTTACTAGATCTTTATTTTCCTTAATAGAGAGTAAAAATCATCCTCATTTTCCGGATCATTAGATGCAAACAAACGGTTCCTTAACACATCATCCTTGTAGAATTTGATGCTTGCCCCTATTGCCTTCAAACAATGTTTGGACTCCTCTCACTTCTACATCACATTTAGCTCTCTGCTTATACAATGAAGGTGTGGGACCGATATGAGTACTTGGCCTATTGTTTATTATAGTTCATTACAACAACTAGTTCTTTAGATTGGTCTTGGTGTTGGCACATCAGGGTTTTAAATCTTCTAGGGTATTACAAAATCTTCTAGGGTATTACAATGGACATACACCCTCCATTTGGATATTCATTGTTTTCACTTGGCCACATATTTTGGTCTAATAGGAGATTATCATAATTATCCAAGAGGATATCTACAAGCAATTTGTATAGATCATTTGAAAGATGTCCTTCTATGTTGAGCACTTCATGGTTATGAGGGATGGACTCATTGCTTGACCCCATTTCACACTTTTCCATTAGATGCATGCTCTTCAAATACCCTTGGGTCAATTCAAAGTTGGCTCTCATAGACTACAATTTGAGATGGATCACCATATTGGATCTGCTAGTTGTTCCATCTCTAAGAGAATGAGATCCATTATTTTGTCTTCCATTACTTAGTTTACAACAAGATTCAAGGATTGTTCCACTGCTAACACTATTAACATTTCAGGCTTGGCAATGTCTTAAGGTGCTCAGACTAGATATGCCTACTCCCTATACATGTAAGGAGGCCCTTCATCCTCGCTCTTTAATCTCTAACCACATCCACATCCTAGACCAACTCTCATACAACATATCACTTCCTTTTCTTATGGTGTTCCCATCTAGGGGAACCAAGTAGTATATGGATAGAGATGATACTAGATTAGTGAGGACATAGGGTATCATTTCTACCTCCTTGAGACCCTAGTAGTGTCACAAGAGAAGGCCTCATATTGACAATCAAACCAATCACCAATTGTTGTCTTCTAAACCATAGTGTTAGGTTCTTCCTTCCACACAATGACACAATGCTCATTCCACCTCCTCTTCAAATACTTCATCCAAAATAGACATCTATTTTAAGTTTTCTTCATTAAGCCTCTGATGCTATGAGAAATGGATGCAGTGGATCATTTTGAAGAATGTAACTAGCGTTGGTCTTCATAATTTTACTCAAGTCATAACGTAATGTATTTGTAAAAAAGAAAGATTTTCTTATTATTATTATTAAAGAAATTGACTTATTAAAGTGTGGGTTTCATGTATGGGTCAATTATTTATAGGTAAAGCCTCCACTGTAGGCTTCTAGGGTTTATATCAAGTGTCCTTGTCCATGGAATATTGTGAAATACCCTTCTTGGTATCTATTTACAAAGAAGAAGTTGGCCTAATTAGGCCTCCTTCATGAAGTCAACCTCAAACTGGACAAGTTGGCCTAAATAGAGGTGCAGAAACACCTATATAAAGGTAAGTAAAATATTGATAAGCATGATGAGAGGAGTTATGTTAATGATCACGATCAAGATAACCTTGATATCGTAAGAAGGAATATAAGCCATGAAATGTTCTCCGATGTTATAAAAGAAGGAAGTGGTTGATCTCCCTAAACTAAGAGGGAGTTTGGATAGAAGAAAGGGTATATCTCCCCAGTTAAGAGGGAGGGAATATTATGACAATGAATAATTTGAAGTAAGAAAAATTGTTATCAATAAATGTTCATGAAGTTGCAAAAAAAAAAAAAAATTGAAGATGTATTTGGTGTAGTTGAAGAAATGAAAGAAGAAGAAAGCTTCCCACAAATTATATATAACTTGATGATGAAAGTAGCATGAGAATGATTGAGGACCCCAAAGGTTTGTATTTTCTTGTATGTATATTTTTAAATTTTATTATTGATTAATGTTCGTGTTTGTACAGGTAAATATCTCCATAAAAGGTTGAACACTTTGGAAGCATGCTTGGACAAATGGATATAGTTTGATAGGGAGAGTTGAAGCACCTAATGGTGGATGTTTGGGAGGACATATGGCGAGCCTATGTGTTGATGTCCATATCCCAAACATGGAGGGTGGCATTGGTCAAGGAGCTCTGACCTTGGATACACACCTAGATACCTGGGTTGATGGTTAACTAGTAAGCCTAATGGTACCTAGAATGGAAAAAAGCTTAAGTCCATCTTAGTTCCACCCCGATAGATTATAGTGGTCAGGTATCTCGTCCGCAACACTAAGTGTTCTAGAACTCTTCATAGGTTATTTTGAGATCTTCTATGTGCCTCTATATATATGTAATTATGAATAACTCCCTAGTTAAGAGGGAGTGTTGAAGAATGTAACTAGTGTCGCTCTTCATAATTGTATTTGAGTCATAAGGTAATGTATTTATTGAAAGAAAGAAAAATAAATTTTATTATGAAAGAAATTGACTTATTAAAACATGGGTTTGATGCTAGGGTCAATTATTTATAGGTCAAAGCTTATATTGTAGGCTTATAGGGTTTTTTCCAAGTGTCCTTGTCCATTTCATATTGTATAAGACCCTTCTTGGTCTTTATTTGTCAAAAAACAAATTTATCTTATTGTAAAATAGGTCAATTATGCCTCCTCCACCTAGTTGGATTAAATAGAGGGAAATGAAAAACTATATAAAGGCAAAAATTCAACCTCATCTACCACTCGTCTATCACACAAGCTCACCAATTTCGATCTACAAATTTTGGCGCCAGAAAACGTGTGAATTTCAAGGAAAGAAAAGGAAAGGGCTAGAGAAGAAGGAGGTCTCTCTCACGCTCACGAATTTAGATCTACAACTTTTGGGGCCAGAAAATGTGTGAATTTCAAGGAAAGAAAAGGAAAGGGCTAGAGAAGAAGGAGGTCTCTCTCAAGCATAAGAATTTGAAATTATCTCTCTCTCTCTCACTAGTGTGAAGCTACTGGAGGGGCCGAAAATTATAGAGCTGACGCTGGGCCAAAATTATGTAGGTGGGGTTGAAATTTTATAGTCGGGAAGTCAAATTTCTGGATTGTTGCTGGGCTGAAGCTACTGGATAAAAAGTTACTACTAAATCATCTTGGAAGGCTACCTTGGTGGAGGAGGAAATTCTATTGGTTTAAGTTCTTGGTCTATCTCATTTCGAATCTATTGAAGGAAGAGTTTCTAACTCTCTTTTCGCCTATATAGGGGTTTTAGCCCTAACTGAGTGCCAAATTATGGTGCCGATGATCTTCATGTTTTTGATTTGATAATTTCTTGATGAGAAGAAGAGAAAGAAGGAACATAAAGAAGTTAATAAGAATATAACAATATCACAAGTAATTATCAACATAATAAAATATTTTTGCCTTTTCGATTTTCTAATAGATCAGAGTATCCTTAGACCATTTGGTACATATCTTTTTGTTGGATAGCCTCTACATTTGTGGACTTGACCCTCTAGGTTTTTATGTTAGACATATATTATATTTTATTTCATGCTACTTCCTTTGAACAACCCTATTGAACATGAATACACTTATTTTATGCCCTTTCCTAAGTCCCACTAATGGAGTTTGGTCACTCCTTGACAACAATATTAATGTAAATTTCCCTCCAATACAACCTTTTCACTATATTAATTTCTTTAACATAAATGAGTCCATGTATTAGTTTCAAATCTGTGTCTGCCTCATGGAAAATACTCTGGTAGTACAACATGGATATTTGTATCTTTGTTCTTTTCCCTCTAGCCACTATCCATCAAATTAAAAAAAAAAAACTACAAAATTTGATAATACTACAATACTAGCTTGTAGGTGTAGAACCTATAATATTGTTTTGCACGTTTTGGCCCCTTACCCCTTTTGAGAATTCAATAGGGCAATGAATATGTTAATTCTCTTTAACTTGATAACTGTTTGTGTTACCATTTTTTTCTTATTAGCTTTGTTCCTTATTATTGTAATGTGAGATACATCAAGCAAATACCAAAAATAATAAGAACAGTGACATATTATATAGGCTACAAGCTAAGGCCAAAACCCCTCCTCTTGAGGGGAAAAACTTAAATATCCTCTCCTTATAGATCCTTCAATTGACAAATACCAAGACCTTGTTACTTAGACTAATACCCTCCAATATCTATATCACTCACCAACTCGACCTCGAGTTGCAAGAACTTTGACCTCCTACTACAAATCGGAAATTTTGTTTGCCCAACAACTGCTTCAACTGCAGCTGCCACACTTGAAAACTTCGATCTTCCTCGTAGAGTCTCCTTCACTTCACTTGCCTTTCCTTGTGACTTGGGACTAGAGATAAACCCTTAATGAGCTTCACTTGCCTTCTTTCTTCGCTTCCTTCCAATATCGAACTAGAGATAACCCTTGTACAAAAATCCTAGCTTTGTCTAGCACGTGGGAGAGAGAACTAGCCCAAAAACTTTGACTTTCTTTAATCTCTTCACCATCCTTCTACTATGATCTCTTCTTGACATAGAATGAGAGATGAGTGAGTGTTTCTTTGGAGAATGAGTTCCTCTCTTTATATAGGACTCTTCAGTGGGTAGACATGGCTCTTCCATTAAGTCGACTTGAGAACTTCTAGGCTGACTTGATCTTAGAGGGTATTTAGACACTTTAAAGAAAAATATAATTTTTATTTGCAAGATACAATGTGCCCATTGGGGTCTTCAATATATGAAAATTACTCTTAGCCCTAACACAAACCCTAGAAGCACTCAATGGGTGCTTGATCTATAAAATAAAATAACATGAGCATGAAACCTATGCTCCAATAATAATTTCTTTTTCATTTTATAATTTACAAGAATACATTTCATACTTATGAAGACCGAACCTAGTTAAACATTTTTCAACACTCCCTCTTAACTAGGGAGGTATTCTTAAGAGGTACATGGTCATTCTAAATCTAAAGAGATCTCATAAAAAGAGTCGGATTGATAGCCCATTTGTCTAGCATCATGTTAACTAACATTGTCATATAGCAAGGCCTTGACTAATAGCTGTATCTCTCGAGAAGACCAGAGCACAATGCTAGCGAGACCAATGATTTATAGACATGATCATAATTGAATCTCAAGGTACATACTCCCCTTGGGTGTTCACTGAATATGACCTTCTTTGGACTATTCTTATCTTGGATAGCTAGTCCTCAAAGAATATTGTTCCATGACTACTCTTGTCTTGAATGCCCTACCACATTCTGAAAGAGTATTGAATTTCAGATGGTTACCCAATCGTCCATTATTTCTTCCCAAGTGAAGCTAAGAATGTTGTGTCTATCTTTTCCTCTCAATTAGGGAGGATACATCAACCAAGCTAATCTTGTCTCTCAATTACGCAAGGTTCTTGTTCAGAAGAGATTTTTTCAATATATTAACTACATGCTCATTAGTGGAGATATATTGTAGCTGCAGCACACCCTTTTGCACTAGCTCTCAAATATAGTGATACTTGTTGTTTATATGCTTTGTCCTTCCATGAAATATTTGGCCTTCACATAAACTTATACAACTGGTGTTATCACAAAGTATGACTGTAGGGTCCACGAGTCCTTTGAAAAGGTTGGATAACAACTTCACACACTGTAACATATTCAGCCTCGGCACTACTCAAAGAAACTTTGTCTTGCTTTCTTCTCATCCAAGAGATCATGGAGGATACCAAACTGAAACATCCTCATGTAGTGCTCCTTCCATCCTTCTCACTACCTCTCCAATCGGAATCTGTATATCCCATCAAGTGGACATCATTCCTTCTGTCAAACTTTAGGTAGTAGTGGATTGTTCCTCGCAAATATCTCAAAATATGTTTTGTTTCTATCCAATGATCATGCTTTGGCTCCACTTGGAATTGGCTAAGAACATTTACTGCAAAACATATGATTGGTCAAGTATTCACCAAGTACATCAGTAAGCCAATTAGTTGTCTATACTTGGAAGGATCCAGAGGGTTATATGTAGAACTCATTAGTCTCTTTAAGTTTCTGATCATCGGTGTGGTCAAGGGTTTGAAGTCCATCATGCCAAACCTCTTCAACATATTGATCACGTACTTAGCTTGACCAAAATAAACTTCATGAGGGCCTTGCCAAATTTCTAGTCCCAAATAGTAATGCAACGACCCAAGATCCTTCATGTAAAATTCTGCTGCTAGTTGCTTCTTACATTCTTCAATTCGATCTTCTACACCATTCAAGATAAGATCATCTACATAGAGAAGAATGATTACACGTTCATCTATTGTGCCATTCAAAAATGCAGTCTTGACATCCATTTGATGGATGTTCTATTCCATTGGTGCTGCGAGAGAGACTAATGAATGAATCATCGTATATCTTGTTGTTGGAGCAAATGTCTCTTTGTAGTCAATGCTTTCTAGTTGAGAGAAGCCCCTAGCCATAAATCTTACCTTATCTATACCTCCATCAGCCGCATGTTTGATCTTATAGATCCATTTGGAAGTTACCAAAAATTTGTCTTCGGGCCTAGGTACGATCTCCTAGACTCCATTCTTCATTATAGATTGACATTCTTCATTCATGGCATATTTCCATTCTTGCTGATTAACATCCTCTTCAAAAGAAGATGGTTCTGCTTCTATTAGTTTTTTCATGTATGGAGCATACCCAAAATATCTCTTGGGTTTCTTTATTTCTCTAAATGAGCCTTTCACTACCCCATGACCTTCTGCATCAAGTATTGTAGAATTTAACCAATTAGGTCTTTTCCTTGTTTCAAGTATGACCATAGGTTGAATAGGTTCACTGGGACCTTCTTCTTCATGGTGTGATTCTTCTTCTCCCTTGTCAACTTCTTCCTCAAATACGAGAAGTTCTTCATCACGAGAGTCTACGAAAAGTTGCTTTGATTTCTTGAATGCTATGTTTTCATCAAATATGAAATCTTAGCTTACTTCTATGTGATGTCCTTATTTTATGTAGTTCCTCTAAGCTTTCGATGAGTTGTTATACCCAACAAACGTTCCCTTCATACCTGATGGATCCAACTTCTTTCTTCTGTCCTTTGGTATGTGGATATATATAGGACAACAATAGATTCAGAGATGATCCACACATGGCTTCCTTCTAGTGAACACATCTTCTATAGTTTTGTTGTCTAGGGACCTGTGGGGACTTCGATTTTGAATGTAAACAATTGTCTTTAGGGATTTTCCCAACAAAAACTTAGGTAGATCTTGATCGTGCAACATTTCTTTTACACTTTTCTTTAATGGATTGATTGTTCTGTTCTACAACTCAATTTTGCTCAGGATTATATGGGACTATCAGCGACCTCTTAATCCCAAACTCCTTATAGAATGATATAATCTCCTTGGATGTATATTCTCATCCATTATCACATATTAGAATCTTGATTCTTCTTTGTGTAAGGTTCTCCACTTCAACTTTGAATTCTTGAAATTTTGTAAATACTTCGTCCTTGGTTTTCATTAAGTAAACCCAGGTCTTTCTTGAATTATCATCTATAAATGTGACATAATATAGATTACCTCCAGGATATTTGGGAGTCATAAGGCCACATACATCAAAGTGAAGAAGATCCAAGATTTCTTTTGACCGTGAAGAACTCCTTCCAAATGGTCTCTTGGTATTCTTACCCAATGCACATCCCTTACATACTCTGTCATAATCTTCTTTTAGTTCCGGTATTCCATCTACTATGGAACTTAGAGTTGGAAGGATTTTGAAATGTAGATGACCAAATCTTCTATGCGAGAGTTCACACAAACTAAATTCAATGTGAAATAGGGCTTGGGCCGAAGGAGATATTAGTCTGTAAAGTCTTCCTTCTTGATTGCCAATGACTTTAACTTGTTCTATACTTGAGTTTTTACTCCATACAACATCCTTTCCATCAATGAGAGTTTCTCTATCACACTTATCTTCTAAGATTGAAATGGAAAGTAAGTTCTTATGCAAAATTGGAACAAATAGAATGTTGTTGAGGTGGATGTTGCTTCCATTCTCCATCTTTATAGAGGTCGTTCCAATACCCTTTTCCACTGAATAAGTGGATTTTCGTTTTGATAAGGTCTTCAATTGTTTGGAATGGTTAGTAACATGTCTTGATGCACCACTATCAACTACCCAAATGTCTTCATCTTGGAATGTGCCACAGAGAGTTAAGAAGATACCTTTATCCTTTTCCTTGATTGATATTTTATTTCAAGAAAGTAAGAGACCCCACGCTTTCTTGATACCTTCCTTGAGATAGTTTTCTATCTTGGAACACTTCTTGATGAGTTTCTTCATTGTAGAGGAGATCTAAGTGATGCCCTTAGCTAACCTTAGCTCTGATACCATGTTGAAAATTCAACAGGGAAATGAATATGTTAATTCTCTTTAACTTGATAACTGTTGTGTTACCTTTTTTTTCTTATTAGCTTTGTTCCTTATGATTTTAATGTGAGATACATCAAAAAACTACCAAAAAAAATAAGAATAGTGACACAGTATATACGCTGCAAGCTAGTGCCAAAACCACCCTCTTGAGAGGAACACCCTTAAATCTCTTCTCTTCTTATAGATCCTTCAATTGACGAATACGAAGACCTTGTGACTTAGACTAATACACTCCAAGATCAAGATTAGTCACCAACACGGCCTCCTATTGCAAGATCTTCGACCTCCTATCGCAGATCCAAATTTTTTTCTGCCCGACAACTGTTGCCACACTTGAAAACTTCGACCTTCCTCTTAGAGCCTCCTTCTTCCCTTTGCTTGCCTTTCCTTGTGACTTAGGGCTAGAGAGAAACCCTTAGTGACCTTCACTTCCCTTTTTCTCCTCTTTCTTCCAGTATTGAACTAGAGATAACCCTTCCGCATAAACCATAGCTTTGTCTAGCACGTGGGAGAGAGAACTAGCCCAAACACTTTGAAAATTCATGTCTTGATTTTCCTTGCTTTTGAAGGAGGTGAAGAACCCTTTCCTACAAAAGGAAGAGGAAATTTCCCCTTTGATTAGTGGGATCTAATTATTTTCCACCTAGGTCCTTACTGTTCTTGGGGATGGCCAAATCCCCATGAAATGACCCACCAATCCCCCTAAGCCAACTACAACGCCCTCAATCTGGCCTCGAGGGCGAAGACTTCCACCTTTGGAATCTCCAACTTTTTCACAAATTTTGTGGGTTTTCACATCTATAATTTTGCTACATTTTCCACTTGGAGATTGAACACCTCAATGTTTGGGGTATGTGACCAAGGAGGAGATGTAGGCCCACAAGAGTTGTGTGACATATCTTTGCCCTGCAAGTCCAATGATTTGTTGTTGTTCGTGTCATTCCAATCCCTCGCTCATTCTGTCACGACTATGAAATGACATGATAACTCACTATATTATTTAGCGTGCGCTAACTTCGTTATTTCACCCCCCTCCTTGCACACTCGCCATTTCTATAATAATCAACTTCTCTTCTATATTTCCAGCCCATGGACTTTCACTTTTATCATTCTCCTTATCATGTTACTTATAAAGCTTATGTTTTTTCCTTCCATTATCTTTATGCATTTTTTCTTTGCATTTCAACTCATCATTTATCTGTGTCCTTGATTCAACACTTCATTCTTTGAGAGCACTCTAATTGAAAATTGAATTCTATTGAGGCAAATGTAATAGAGTAGGAGATAGTTTGGGTAATGTTATATAAAAACAACATAAAATGATTAAATTAAAAAATATATATTACTAAAATGAAGATGTCAAAACGACTTCTTAGTTTCAAAAGTTTTAAAATTGATCTTAGAAGGGAAGCATGGTTGAAATTGGATACATCTACACATAATTTATGATAATACTTAAAAAGCAATAAATGATAATTGTATTAACTATAGGTCATTGTCCTAAGTTATCAACATTGAGTTAAGTGATGTTGAATATTTAAATGGTATTTAATATCATCACTATTTGGGTTTATATTCTTATCCAAACCCTAGGATTTATGCCTTGGACAAATCATCGATAATCATGGATAATTTGCCTAAAAAGGTTTCATCATTATTTGGTATCACCATAATAATGGCCCAAAGTTTAAAGGAGAGAGTAACTACTATCTAATGTTTTAGTATGCAACCTTACTACTCCATTTCTTTGACAATTGAGCGTTCAACATTGAGTTCTTTTTTAGCTTAACGACCATGACCGTGAAATATCTAACTTACCAAAATCAATGAGCACTTACCCCTAGTGTTGTCTATTGTAAGGGTCAGTGATAAAGAAGGAAATTTTATATTCAATATACTTTTCCTTTGGAAAACTTGTGTATCATTAGGCTTTCTTATAATCAACATCCCCTATGTTCCATAAAGGGTTAAGAACATGGTTTTTATTTTTGAGCAATTTGGAGACCATGTGTTAATGTTTAGCCTTCTCAACATTTCATTTTTAGTAGCTCAACGCATTATTACAAGACAATTTATTTAGGCTTAAGAGTGAGTTAACGAGCTATCATAAATGGTAAGAACCAATGCTCAATGCAAAACTAAAATCCGGGTCAGCTAATTAGGCACATTGTATTATTTAATAATAATGTTGCCCTTGTTTTTAATATGGGTTATGACAGGGTGCCAAAGTTTTCTCAATATCCAATCATCATTCTTGTTAATGTTGGCAAGGTGTTTCTCCATTTCCATTTACATTTCCAAGGTGTTTAGTAATGATACTTGTTTTTTCAAGGCAAACATGATAGCTGGAATTATTTGAGTATTACACAAGGGAAAACTTTTTGTACATCCATACGAGATGTCAACCCCATGCAAGCCATTGTAATAAACCATAATAGCTAACACAACAACTAAAATATCGAAGTTACGGTTTATGCAATAGCTAATAAAGCCACATCTCTTAATCAAGGGACGTTGTGGAAAAATGGGGTACAATTTCATTATTGAGTCCATTAAGTCCCCAAGGTTATGAAATGAAACCATGTACCATCACCTTTAATTACCATATGTTTTAACATCACCCAAATCAACCCTGAAGCACATAGATGTGGTTTTAAAGTACAATCTCCCCCTCCCGTTCACATGCTTGAATTAAGCACAATCATATTTATTGAATTCTCCATTGGGGTTTAGCGGTTGCAAGGTGGGCTAATGAAGTATTGCCATTATGTTGTAGTTCAAAATTAAGAGTGTGGTCTCTTTGCATCGCTTTTTTATTGGCAGTTTCTCCTTAGTTCTTTTGTGGTTCTCTTCCCTAATTTTGTAAGTTTTACTTGTATTCAACTCTCATCACTCAATGCTTTGATTTCTGAACTCAAGTGATATTAATCTCTAGTTTGATCTGGCTTTGAATACATTGATATTTTTAGAATTGGTTCCAGAAATATTTGGACTTCTAGTGCCCTGGTAGTGTTGTTTGGTTTCTGGAGTATGAGGTCTTTCCCATGTGTTGGATTTAGGGATTTATTGTGATGGGCTAGTACTGGTTTGAATTCAAATTTTCCATTTTCAATCACCTCTATTATGGGTGTACCATTGATAGATTACAAGGAAGTTTAGGAGATTGAAAGACATGAAGAGTTTGTTCAATGCAATAAAATCTCTCTTTTCTCGGTGACCTCTATGGTTAATGAAAGTGAACATCAATGCACCTCTCAAAATGAAATAATTATGAATTCGGTTTCAATGAAACATAAAATAGATGTCTTGGAAGCATAATTAATATTTTAAGGAGTATGTACATTAACCTTAACACCACTCGGTTGCTTCAAATCATAGGATATCAACCAACTTTGTTCAAGTAGATTTCAAGGAAGGGGAGATAGTACATCAAATGTTAGAAGACATGAACATTCGACAATAAAGCTCTCTTCCTTCCAATGCACGGTAGGAAGAAGCTAAGAGACATCATGTATTTTATTAATTTATATGATTTTTAAATAAATTAAAATATTAGATGTATTTTTAAAAGAGTATACCTACAATAATAGTTGGGATGTAATAATTATGAACCTTGGCAAACTCTCTCATGCGGCTTATGAGAGTTGACAAATTTGTATTAAATATCAGGACAATAGTTCTTGCATGTTCATTGTTTAGATATCCCTTTTCGTAGATAGTCTCTTAAGTCCGAAAAGGTAGAAAAAAATACTCAAGAGAACATCTTACACACATGTGACTAAGGTACTCTTATTTTTGTACATTAGTCTATCTCAGTCCAGAAAAGGGTTGAACGTATACTTAGTAGACTTCTTTTCATTTACTTTTACAAGTTCAAAAAGACAACTATTCGACAATATTTTCATATTTTTGGAGTCTAAAAAGAGCTAAAAGAGGACTCCACCTGGAGGAATGAGTGGTATAAAAGGATAGCAACTCGTTCCAATCATGATGGAACTACTCAAAACATGTAAAGGTTAAGAGCCTCGCTAATAAGAGTACTCATCGCACATGTTCCTCGGGAAAGGGTAAAACAACTGAGTGAAAGCGTATGATCAGCCAAAGAGATGGTGACGATGGAATGAGAAAAAACAAGGCTCATATGGCATAAACAAGCTGATATAAGTGGCAATCATGACAGGTAATATGAAAATGGTTTCAATTTTGCACAAGCTTGAAACATAGGAAACTCTCCTTGAAATTGGTTTCATTTTTACACAAGCTTGAAACATGTAGAAACTATGCTCGATATTGATTTGTATGCCCCTAGCATAATGACTCAATCCGAGGTACATGCCTCCCAAGCTTCAATCCATTCGGACTACTGGTTACTATAGGTGGATGTAATAAAGGTTCATATACAAGATCAAGTGAAAGACTCAACTCGAAATTTACGAGATCTAAACAAAGACTTGAATTGGAAGGGGAGTTGTTTCATTTTTTAAACAAGCTTAACCCATGAAAAGAACCATTCTCACGACACCTTATTTCATTTTTTAAGGAGCTTGACACAAGAAAAGTAACTGTGCTCTGAGAACCTTGATTCATTTTTTAAGGAGCTTGACAGAAGACAAGGAACTCTGCTCCGAGAACCTTGATTTTTTTTTAAGGAGCTTGACACAAGATAAAAGAACATTGCTCCGGGAACCTTGATCACAATCCATAAGAGGCCATGGATTCCAAGAGGTTCTAATCAAATGGGAGAACAATGCTCTGGAAGGGATTCATGTCAAGGGATCTAATGGAAAGATCAGGCTCTAATGCTCCCACTACATGATGCAATATATCATTAACTAGATCATCAGTAGACACAGGCATGGAACAAGTGGCCACATAATTAACCTATGGCGGTGGTGATACCACTTGCATACAAGGAAAATTCAGGGGGAGATGGTTGATCGAGAGTCAAATTAGGACCAACGAACATAAGTTGATTGATGGCCACAATTCTTCCTTCATGCGAGAAACATATGACACGAAAGAGAGAAGAGATAAGAGCTCCCATGACATAAACATAGTCACAGAAAAGGATTAAATTAAAATCCAAAGGGGCTTGTACTACCATCATGTCAAGATAGATGAATTTTCCTCCCAAAGTAATAGGAAACTTAGGAAGGATCCCTAACAGTTGACTAGTTCCTCTGTTAAAAGCTAACATGTTTTGGGTAACAGGCACAAACTGCGGAGAACCTAAAGCTTGCCAAGTAGTTGAAGAAAGAATACTAACATATTCACATTCATCTATGAGTGTGCTAGGTGCAGGTATATTATAAATTTGTACTGTGATCTAAAAGGGCACATAAGAAAGAAGACGATATCGTGATAGTCGACTACAATCAAAGAAAGTGACTAAACTACTTGGAGAGGGTGGCATCAGAATGGCATAACTACCCTATTGTGTTACAGGAATGGGAGGATCACCCCCATGTATTGTGAGAATGGGAGGATTGGTCCTTGTACCATGGGAACAAGAGGATTTCCCACTAATTCTTTGGAATCTGAAGAAACCAGAAGAACTTTAGGGGTACAAACTTCACTCTTTACATGATAGACACGATCAAATGAAAGCGGAACCGGGTCAACCATTTTTTGACCAATGGTTGGTCAGAAATAGACTCATGGGATTCACTTTTAGAGAGAGTGGGATTGACTAGAGATGAGTTTTGATGAATCACTTGATCAAGTAGTGGAAGGTCAAGGGAAACCTTCTGATAACTAGGCCGAAGACGAGGTTGAGAAGCGGTAATGTTATCCAACACTTTAAAGGCTTCATCCATACAAGGAAAAAGGTGAATAGGATGATTCCCTTCACATAACCAACAGGTAAATTTGACTTTTCCCTTTTTCCCATATGCTTTATTGTCACCAAGTGAAGGTTTATCACCATCATTATCTACAGAGGGTAATGACAAAGGTTGATGTGAACCTTTGGACCACACTTCTAATACCTTGGGAATGCTAGGACAATATTGAAGAAGGTAGTAAACCTTTTAAAGCTTGCAAGGGAATTTCACTTTATGAGGTCAATTGGAAGGTTTCTCAACATAAAATGCATCAGTAGAATCAACTACTTGGTTGCCCTTTTGCTTATTTTTCTTCTTCTTATCCATCTGGTTACTAACTTGCACATTTTCACCAGACGATGAAGAATAAGAGGAAGAAGACCAAACATGCGAGGAGGGCAAAGGGTCAATTTTAAAATTAACTGGAGTTTGATATGGTTGAGGTGGAGGAGAGCCTAGTTGAGGAGAAGTTTGGATATTCGGAACCATAGGGGTTGAAAATAACCAAACCAACAAACCAATGGTGAATTCAGGAAGGGATATGTTTCCATATAGGGAGCACCAACATTTCCAAAAGAAGGAAAAGGACTAGGATTCCCATGAGAGGGGTTTCCTTGGTTGGTAGATGCAAGAACTATTGCCATTAGTCTCAACCTAATATCTACTAAGGAATATTTCCACAAGAAGGATATTATTCGGTGGTCAATTAATTTTAAAAATTAACAACAAATAAATAAAAAAGGGTTAACTAGGCATAAAGGCTTTCCAAGAAACCATGAACTGCTACACTTTGTCGAACCAAGGACTTAATGTACGACAACCAATCTCCCCTAATGTTGTGTTCAGTGTATCATGGTATACAAGGTGGCAGACTCAGTTACCTATGGATGGATATAAACCTATATGGGACTCCCAAAATATTCACGACAGTATGCAGGAGCGCAGTTTTTGGTAGTGTCGTCTTATGCATAACCGTTCGATGAGAGCGTTCCCATATACTTACTATGCGTGGAGCACCTCTGGTATACCCGAAAGTACTGTAGAATAGTCCTATACACTTCCGTACATGGAACGAGATTTTACCCTCGGGATACAACGCTGGAAAATAACAACAGGTCCTACGTTTAATGATGCCGAAACATGTCTATAGCCTAGACCTCTAAATTTTTGCGTTAAGTTCCAAATGCTCCTTAAGTTAATTGAGGTAAATTTTAAGTTTATCTTCAATCAAGTTTCGGTTTTAAGGCTCAAAATGATGTCACTTGAACACCTATGATGCAACTATCATGAGAAAAGGATATTTTCAGTTTCAATGAAAGCTAATCTAGTATGGGAAGAGATTCAAACAATGATGCAACAACGAAGAATGCAGAAAACAAAGCTTTCCTAACTAGATCTTTAACTTTCATTTTCTAAATGCAATCACCAAAAGAAAAATGATTTCAATTTTTCTTTCGATGAATGAGAATGCACTCAATGCACTTTTAGTTTTCAATCACTAAACAATGTAATCTATGTCCAATGATAAATCTCAAAAAATGACTTTTCAATACAATGTCATCAATGCATTTTACGAAAAGTAAGTTATGAGATGAAAACTAAATGAATGCAAAATCAATTTCTTTATTAATGAAAAATAACTACTACTGTTGAATCAACGGAAAATAGTTATTTTCCCACTCATAGAAGGAATAAACAAATATTTTAATTGACTCAAAGAATCAAATACTTAACCAAAATTTACTTTCACCACTTCAAACAATGGGAGGTACTTTTTCACACCACAAAGGAACTAACACAAATCAAATAAAATTCAATGCTCACAGAGGAGGAGGATGACCTGAGAGATTAGGACACACTAGGATTTTTAGTAGAAACCGTAAAAATTCCCAATTTTAAGGATCAACACTGCTTTACATAGCGAAATCTTCATTGACAAGTTCATCAATGCTACTTAGCATAGAAAAATCTATGTTGGTAACACTACTTTACACAAAAAAATTCATGATGGACGAGAAACTAGATGAGCGCTAACAGACAGTGCAAGACAAGGTTTCCAGCACAGGCAGACAATGGAAGACAAGGTTTCCAATGCGATTGTACTGGGAAAAATCAGCGTTGTCAACACGACTGTGTTTGATAAAAAGGGTGTTGGGCGAGAAAAGTTTAGGAGAAACAAACAAAGTTTGAACAAAACCCTAGACTAGATACCCTAAAACACAGAATAATTAGAGTGCAGATTGAAACATAATCAAAATCAAGGATGATTCAATCGTTCACCAAACTAAACAATAAATCTAAATGTAAACAGAGGGATGGTTGGGCTATAGGATCCCTTGTAGAGTCACCATTTTTTTATCTAGGCAATCCCTTCTACCGATAGAAGTGATCCCTCTAGTCCAATGAGTGGATCTAGTAACAACCGAAACAAATAAATGAAAAAATATCCTAGTTTAAATTAGAATGATGTGAGAGAGGAAAGATGGCCTACCTCACTCCTATGTGGTCAATTTTCGATTTCGATCCCGATCTCCTCACTTCCAAGCTCGATCCTCACTATTTTGTTGCGAATGAATACGTGTAAGAGAGATCAAACAAAGACAAGAAAAGAAAAACATAACATATGCATTCTTGATCCAAGTGGATGTTGGTGGCCACCCACCTATCCCACTTGGATCCCCACAACTATCTCTTTCAGTTTTTCAGTTTCCTTAATTGTAGCACAATTTACTATATTTGGTAGTTTTTTGGGTCCTGGACTTCTCGAGTTGTTTTGAGGCCCTAAACGACACTTTCTGGCAAAATCGGGAGCAAAATGGGTCATATTCTAATGTTTCTCCTCCCAAAGTGGTAGTCCTCGTATAGATTTTTCTAACGAGCTATTGTATGTGTCAAATGGGATTCGTATGCTTAAGTTATGACCTCGAGAAGTTGATGTACCAATTTAGCCAAACGGGGCCCACAACTTGGCGTTTCATCTCCTAGGGTTAGGTTTTTGGGTGTTTAGTGTTTTTTGTTGTTTCTCAACAATAAATAGGCCTTCAAGCCTCATTTTAACACAATTCATAGGCATGAAGCCACTGTTATCACTGAGGTTGTTCCCTTTGACTCCCAAGGGAATGGCTGCCAAGGTAACCACTAACCAATCTTGTAGCTACAGGTCCTAGTCTACCTGTAACCAGAGAGGGCTCTCTCTTATAGTTTTAGCTTTGTTTGATGAGTTTTTAGACTAGTTATAATTAGGATGCACTGTTTGTTTGATTTTGGTGGGTTGATGATTTCCTTTAGAACTGAAATATAGACTTACAGGACCGCTTGTTCCATTGGGCAATGGATGTGTGGAGACAAAGTGTTGCTGCAGAGCAAGTTAGGCATGTGTTAAAACAATATACTAGATTTGTTGGTGAAGAGTGGGAAATTAGTAAGTGAAAGGCAAATTAAGAATCTTCCACTATGCTAGTGAAGAAAACATGAAAGTAATGCCTAAGAGCAGTTAAGGATTCTTAAACAGTATTCACCATGTTTAGGATAAGTTTAAATATGAGCAATTAAGAATTCATATCTATGGCTAATCCAGTAGAAAACATATTTAGAAATAGAGATTGAGCATAGGGTGTTCGGACCAAATCCTAAGCTATTCTTTTTCTCTATTTACCAAGATTTAAGAAAAACATGAAATTATGGAATAACAGGAAACACATACACAGTTAAGAGAAAACTTATTGATTCAGCAAATGACATAGGAATTCTGCAACAACACAGAGCGTTACATATCCATCTCAAATAGCATTGACACCAGCAATCTCCATCAGCAATTTTATTATCAAAAAGTCTTCAGTATACACCAGAGCTCATCAGGAGGAATTCTATTACAACCGACCCTCAATGCGTTATCTGAGGGGATATATATACAAAAATAGGGTATGAAATATCTTAGTGGAGAGTTATGGTGCGATAAATTGCACCACCAACTCTCTTACAAAAAGTAAATGATACATAAATGTAACTTTAAATCCTGAGATAGCCGACATTCCTTTGTCAGACAGATTTGGCTTTTTGGCTGTAAAAATAGGCGGTAGCAGTGCTTTAAATGCTGCGTTCATTCTGGCCTGATATTTGAGTGGATTGCTGAGTCACCTATATGCTGCTTGTTGTACCTGTGTGCTGACTTGTTCTGCTGACCTGTTCTGCTGACCTGTATCAAAAAAGGCAAACAAGCAAAGTGGAATTATCTGGGCAAAATTTCCAACATTGCTTGCCACCAATCAGCTGGGGGTAACTTATGTCTCCTCGTCTTCACCACTGTCTCATCTGCCTCTGTGTGTCTATAAAAATTAGGAGGCACCTCAAAGAGATGATTAATCTCATGCTCTATGAAGAATAGATTCTCCAGCTTGTCATAGAGGGTCTGCCCAGATGGAGGCCCTGTTTCTTCTGTGGAGCTTCTGGAGGCTGTGATCTGGTTTTCTACATAGATGTTGACCCTTGTCATATACTGCTTATATGGCAGCAGCTGTCGTGTACCAGTTACTAGGCTTGGAAGTCCTTTATCCTGCAAAATAGCCATTTTGGCTCTGAATTCATCTATTTATGCCTTCATTTCCTGGCACTTCCTCTCTAGTGTCTGGGTGAAATTCCTCAACGTTACTACCTTTTTGGTAGTGAGGATTGTCTCTGTCTTGCTGGTTATTTGTAAAGTATCCAATTCTTCCCTAGTGCGGTTATTAAGGAAGTGAATCATTTTGGTGGCCTACTCGGGCATTATTCCCAAGGTTGTCCTAGCTCTCTGAATCTCTATGTGAGCTATTTCTATTAGCTCCACCTGTTAAAAAATGGCTTGAATGGACCTCCATTGGTCCTGCATGGATTGGCAAATCTTGGCCCAAATAATCCTTTTTACTTCTGCTAGGGTGTTGCCTAGCATTAACTCCTTTTCTAGCGTTTTTACTTTGGCCTCCAAGGCCTTTATTTCCCTTTGTCTTTCTGCCACAGTCATTTTTGACTTGTCATAACTGGCGTCGAGCTTGGCTAGTTTTTCCTTGGCAGCATTTATTTCTGTGACCTGGCTCTCCAGCTCTTTGACAGCCTTCATTAATTCTTCCCTGCTCAGGCTGGATTCTGCTGCTACTGTGGCTTCTACAGTTGCTCCAGTTGTTGATGTGGCTGTGGTAGGTGCTGGAGCAGTAGGAGGAGCTATAGTTATTTGCGCTGGAGGGGCAGATTGGAGGTTTGTTGAGGTCTGTGCTGGCTGGGAGGCAGATTCCCCTTGCTTGTCCTGCATAGATTTTTCCAATTCTGCCTCCATCTGTAATATCCTCTGGTTCATGACCAGGAGCAATTCCATAGCGTTATCCACCTGTGTTTCTTGGACAAGCTCTACTGTGTCAGGATGGATAGTAGGAGGCAATTTTGCCTACCTACTCAATGCAGCTATATCGTCCTCCTTTTTCTTTATAAGGGCTCTGACACCCTTTGGATCTTTTGGGTCATGCCCCAAATCAATTATTATATCCTCCAAAGTTTTTATTTTGTTATCTTTGGCGGAGGAGGACAACCTCTCCAAATCGAGCTGTCTGTTTATGTTTTTCAGTGATTCCTTTAGCTGATGGGCGAGCATTTCCCTGTCAGTAAGTGTTGCATACACCATCTCCCCAGTTTGCTTATGTAGCTCAATTTGATCCATGGGGTGTATGTCTTTGGAAAAGACCTCTAGATTGGTCTTGTAGTAATCTGCTGTGGTCTTTGGGTCTGGGATCTTGGGCTTTAGATGAGTGAATATCATCTTTTCTTCTTTGAGATCAAAGGGAGCCATTAATCTTTGCTTCTTGGCTGGGGTTGTGTTGAGGAACTGCTCATATAACTTCACTCTTAGCAGCTCATTTTGTGCCTTGATCTCCTTGAAACCCTCTTTGACTGTGGTTGGCTTCTTGCCCTGCTGTCTGGAGGAAGATACCTCCACGGTGTGTTGCTGAGCCTGTTCTAACTGAAATGAGCTAGTGGCAGTATGTTGGCTTGTCTATTTTTCCCTGCTGTGGCTTTCTGCCAGCTCTTCACTTATGTCTCCCTCAGCCTCAGGGTCTATTCTCGGCCTCTTGGCCTCTGGTTGCTATGATAACCCTGTGGGAGGTGTGGTTTCTTCTGTGTCCCTCTTCTTCCCTCTCTCGTCATTTAGAGGGGTCTGCAACATTAGGTTTTGCGTTTGTTCAGTTTGCAGGGGAGGGGCCTGTCCTGTTTGCTGGTCTTTTGAGGCACTAGGCTGCCCTGTTTCTGTCTGCTGATGTTCATCCATCTTCTCCTTTCCTTTTGTGGTTGTTGTTGTAGCTGGAGCCTGCTGGATGTCCTGTCTTGTTGGGGCAGTAGAGGTGCCTTCTCCTGCTTGGACTGTTTTCTTGGAGACCTGTTGACAAGAGTCCAAGTCAAGAGTCTTTTCTAAGTCCTTTACATTTTGCTCCATTATTTCTTCCTGAGTCAATTCCTCTACTATTGATCCAGGCACCCATTCATCTTGATTAGCAAAATGTTGTACTTGAGGGAGTGGGGCATGTTTATAGGCTAGTAGCCTACATTTAACCCTCCTTGCACTGATGAAACCTTCAGGGTCACAAGGGACCCACCAAAAACTTCTCTTAAGTTTGAGTTGCTGCCCTAGTATTTGGTCAGCTTCTTGCTAACCATCTTTTTTGTTCATTGTAAATGGGCCTAGGTGATCTCTAAATTTCAGGTTGGCCTTCTTCTTGGCACTGTGAAAGTGTGTCAGGTCAGAGTTTATAAGCTGCCTATAATACTCCAGAGCAAATAGCCTCATGGGGACATACTTTGGGAGCCTCTAGGGACAGAGCTCACAACCATAAATTCTGATGACAGAGTGGTTTTGGTACAAGTACCAGTCACCAATTTTGTAGCTTCTGGATAGCTACAAAATCTTCTGCATATCCTTGGATAGTCTCATAGAAGGAGTCCTCTTTAAGAGGCAGATGACTGGATATACAAATTGATCAATGAACTCACAGTATGAGTAGGGGGATTTCTGGACTTGGTGGAAGACTGAAGACTAGAAAATCACAGACCTTCTCTCACCGTGTGAGTCTAGCTTCTTGATTGAGCATTGGAAGCTATCTGTCTGGTAGTACAAGAATAAGTGGTAAATATATGAGGAATATTTGAATATTGCCTCCCTATCCAGGCTTGTCAACTGATCATCTATCTTGATGGAAATGTACTTGGCATAGTTGTATTTCATAGCAGGGGGCTTCATAAGGCTGTATGCTGAGAGCATGACTAGCACAGTTATATCAACATGTTTGTTTGTGGTGAACCCCAGCACAGAGGTCAACATGTCTATTAATAGCTTGCCAACTTCATTGAAATATTCATATGAGAAAGGAGGTGGCCCAGAGGGCTGGCAGTCTGCCTTCATGAATTTCCTGGCTATGACATCAATGTCTGAAATCAGAAAGTCTGGAGCCCACTCCAGCAAATAGTCCATGGAGACAGGGTTTAGTAGCTGAGTCTGCTTGGTAGTTGAGCATCTGGTTTGATGGAGTTTGGAGTTATATAGAAGAGTTATGATCCGAGATGGAGGGGACTTCACAGCCCTGAGCTTTCTGGTTCATATTTCTTACACATAGATGGATAATTTTGGGAAAGTGTTGACAGAAGGCAGAAAGCAAGTGGGCAAGATTAGACTGCCAGACCCCATACAGGCACTTGTTGTCCAAGTGAACTGTTTCTCCAATTGACAATTATGTCTACAAATGATTTCTCTCTGCCCACAAAATCTGTGATGAGAGCATCATCGTCCACCAAAGGCATAAGCCTCTAGCTCCCTGTGGTGGATTTATGGGCAAAACATCCAAAGCAGCTGAAGTTGCCATTGTCTTGGTTTTTGCTGGTGGTTTTACTGTGTTCCAGGCTTGGTGTGAGTTCTGAGGAATGGTCTACTACTCTCTGTTTGCAGTGAGCAATTATGGTAGTTCAAGCGGGCTGTCACAGGCTTATTTAATCTGTGGGGCACTCTGTTTGAGGAAACAGAGTGTTTTTGAGCTGGTTAGCTGGTTACTTGCAGAGGAGTGCTTTAGCATAGGTGAGGGAAATGTCAACTCATTTGTTTCTGCCTGTAGCTTGGCTCTTTAGCTGTTTTTTGTGAAAACTAGGCAGGTTTTTACCGCGGGTCACGAGTTTCCCTGAAATTTCTTTTGTGCAGGGGTTACAGAGGTTTCTCTGGTAGTTTTCTGAGGTGAATTTTAGCAATGTGGGTTCTTAGATTAAGTTGTATTGAGCAGGAAATAGGATTTGTATGAATAACAGGGGACAAGAGGATGTCTGCGGTAAAATACCTGTTTTAATGGCGTACGGGTATTTGCAGCGGTCGAACTAGTTGAATTGTATGTGTTTGAGTCAACAATGGGGGCGGCAGCAATTCTAGCGGATCACTTTTGCTTTTCGACCGTTGGAAATTGAATTTCGCCTTCAGCTGAGCTCCAGGTTGTTTTGCAGAAAATGATAAAAAATAATGGTTTCTACGCCTTTTTATGCGTTTCGGGTGAATTGGCGCCTTTTTGTGATGACGTCATGCTGACATCATCATGGGGCCCAGTACGGAAGAGGTGACGTGGCAGGTGACGTGGGCGCCCAGGTGGCATTGACACGGTGGTAGGGAGGACAGGGCAATGCGCGGGGCAGGGGTTACGTGGAGGCACGGCAGCGGAAAAGTGGGGTGACGTCACGCTGACGAAGACATGACGTCATCGTGAGGGGTAGGGCGGTAAGCAGTCTCCCCGGCAGGCCCTTAGGCGGGAAGCGGTTTGGAGGGGGGGGGGCAGCAAACAATTCCCACGCCTGATGCGTGGCGGGGGTACGGCGGCAATACCGCCCATCCCCCGGACGCAAAAGGTCGGGCAGCTTTGTGGACGGATCGACCACCCACCGTTGGATGGCGGGGTGGGAGATCTGACGGCTGGCGGCGATCGGGATATGCCGGCGCATTAAACTGCAGGGGACCCGCCCGTTTAATTTAATAATTTGTTTAATAAATGGGCGCAGGGGGTTTATAACCATAGTTTTTTTGGGTTTTTACGGGTTTATTTGACCATGCTTTTATCAAAGTTTATTATTTCAAACTTTATAGCGAAGGATTTAGGGCGGAGAAAAGGGAAAGGGGGTTATTAAGGGTGGGGAAGGTGCTTTTGCCCTTTTTAACCATAGTTTTCCTGAATCCATATTTTTTTAGGAGGGCTTAGGGCTAACACTAACCCTTGAGGGGTTAATATTTCCCAAGGAAGGGATTTATCTGCAGCACTGGGGGAAGGGGGAAATTGGGGAGCTGTAACATAGGTTAGTGATTAATATGGTTTGTGAGGTGAGTGAAGGGGTGAAACCAAGTAAAATGGAACTTGACTTAGGGTATTGAGGATAGATGAAAATGATACATACACGGATGTTTTTACACAAGAAATGTGGCTTTTTTTCATGCTTGAACTCCATGGTTTGACCAAGTGGTTTGTGATGTAAAGGAGTAGGACTGGAGACCTGAGCAGATCTCAAGGCCCCTGGGGATGTTAGTAAGAAATGACTTCTGGGGGAAAATTGGGGGAGTTAGTCATGCTTCCAGTGCTTGTCCTTCATTCTTTTTCTCTGATGCCCACACCCTGACTGGCATAAGTTTTTTGCACTTAATAGGCCAATTGGTGATGGCCCTTCATTTCTACAACCTCATCTACCTACCCCTCTACGTGCCTAGCATTTTTTTCTTCTTCTTGGAGGGTGCACTTAGACTTGCAGACCCTTTATGTGCCTTTTCTTTTCCATTGGCTTTTCCTTTGATTTTCTATCTAGCACTACCCTTATTTCTTCCAAGGCCCCAGATTAAGCAGTTGGGAACCTTAGTTTCTCTGCCTAACTACTGATCTGCCAAGATTAAACAGTTTGGACAGATTTTTTTCTCTATTCTACAACCAAAATTGAAACATGGCATGATCTAGATTAGACTGTGGGATCATCCATCAAAACTTTAATAGGCATGAAGGCATGTACACACCTAGTCTTTCCCTGAAAATATGGGATCTTTGTGGCAGCAAAGCAGAGCATATTTGGCACTCGAATATTGCCAATCATGACATAGGAAACCTATTGGTATAGGTATCCAACAGTGGCTCCACATGGGGATGGTTTTTCTTCTTTGAAAGACCAAGAACAGCAGGTCAGTGTGCCTTGGCCCTTTGGCTGCTCCTTTCAAACTTTGGAGCTTTTTCATCCTTGAAACCTCAAAATTGCAGACTGTCATATTTATAAAACTTGCTGAAGCAGAGTCTTCTCCTGCCTCTGCAAGATTCTTAAAATCAATTTATTCACATACTTAGAGAAAACACTATATATAGTAAATTATGTACAAGGGCGGCCATACTGCACTTATGGAAGGTAGTCAAAATAGTGTTTCAGCATCCTGCCATTGACAGGACCTTCATCCAAGTCAGTTTCATCAAGATTTTTAAGAAAGTAGGTGTTATTTCCTTGTACTGCTTGGATGAGAAATGGTCCTCTCCAGAGGGAATCAAACTTTCCATGCTTTCCTTTGTTTTCTCTCCTTGAATCCCACTTGAGAACTTTGTCACCCATGTTAAAATCCTCAGCCATGGTCCTTCTATCAAAAGCTTTCTTGAGCTTTTGTTGTAAGATTTGAGCTCTGTTATAAACTTGGTCCTTGGTTTGCTGCAAACATATAATCTGATTCACCCTCCTTTGCATAACATTGGGCTCAACTTGGCTTTCTTGGAGTAGCTTCATCACAGGGATCCCTAGTGATGAGGGAAATTTGGCTTCTAACCCATAGACTAACTCATATGGGCTGACCCCAATTGATCTCTTGGTTGTTAATCTATCTGCCCATAAGGCATTGATAAGTTTCTTGTGCCAATTCTTTTTGTTCTCTTCCAACACCTTCTTTATCATATTTACCAGGCTTTTGCTTGATGATTCTGCCAGGCCATTTCCTTGGGGATAATATGCAGTAGAATGGCCCAAAGTAATGTGGAATTTGTGACAGAAGCTGACCATCTTTTTGGATCTGAAAGCAACAGCATTTTCTGTTATTATTTTATCAGGGCATCCAAATCTGGCAAGGATATTGGTCTCAAGAAACTGGATGATAGTGGAATCATTTTCTTGTCTGCAAGGAATTGCTTCAATCCACTTTGTGAAGTAGTCTGTAGCTGTTAGAATCCACCTATGTTGGCCTGAAGATGAGGGATTAATTTCTCCAATGAAATCCAAGCCCCATTGCTGAAATGGTCTCTCTGTTGCAATAGGCCTTAGGGGTAGAGGGAGTAATTGTCTCTTTCCTTCAAATACTTGACATTTATGGCATGCAGTAGTGAATCTCTTGACATCAGAGAAAATAGTAGGCCAATAATATCATGCTCTCAGTATTTTATCCACAGTGGACTTCCAATATAGATGCCCACCGCAATCACCTGCATGGAATTCTTCCATGATCTTATTAGCTTCATTTTCAATTAAACAGTTTAATAAGATACCCTCATGGTTTTTCCAAAACAGATTTCCTTCCATGACACAGAATTTCAAAGCTTTCATTTTTAAGAACCTACATTTAGTTCTGGACAGTCCTGGGCGAGCACACAGGGTTTGTAACACATAACAAATATCAGAATACCAGGGGGATTGTTCGAAGGCTACATTGATCTTTGGAGTCGCTAGCTCCGGTTCACTGTCTAGTTGGTTGATGTCTAGGGCTTGGAAATTTGTTTCAGACTTTAATTTGGCCAAGCCCTGCCCTTTTATGAGTTTTGTAGGTTTTATTTCTATATCAAATTCTAGAATGTTTGCAATCCACTTTCCTCTTCTACCCTCCAAGTTTTCTTGAGTGAGTATGTCTTTGACAATTGGGCTTGGTACATAGGCTATTACATGGGAGTATAGGATGTAAATCCTATAGTCTTTGATAGCTTTGACCAAAGCATATGGTTGTTTTTCCATGATCTGGTACTTGAGGGGTGCATCTCTGAGAGCTTTACTAAAGAAAGCAATGGGTTTCTCATTTCCTTGGTAATCTTTCTGTAGTAAGACTGCAGCAATTGTGTGTTGGGAAGCAAAGGAAAATATGATGAACTCTCTATCAAACTGAGGATTGGTTAGGACTGGGGTTTGAGTGAGGGAAAACTTGATGCTTTCAAAAGCTTGGCTGGCCTCTACTGTCCACTTCACCTTTGAATCCTTTTTAAGCATGTTGTTAAGCAGTCTGCTTAGTTCAGCCAAGTTTGGGATAAATCTCCTTAGAAAATTGATTTTCCCCAAAAAGGCTTGCAATTCCTTTATATTTCTCGGATGAGGCATTTGTAAGATGGCTTGGATTCTATCTGGATCAATTCTGATGCCATCTTTGGAGATAATGTGACCCAGCAGTTTACCTTCCTCCAGACCAAACAAGGATTTCTTAGGATTTAAGGAAATTCCATATTTCCTGCAAGTTGTGAATATCTTCCTTAGATGTTTTAAGTGGTCTTGGTCAGATTTGGAGAAAGGTGTGAGATCATCTAAATAAATGACAAGAAAGTCATGAATCTCTTTAGAAAAAGCAATATCCATTGCTCTTTGGAATGTAGCCCCTGCATTTTTTAAGCGAAAAGGCATTTTAACATATTTAAATGTTCCCCATGGGGTTGTAAATGCAGTTTTGTCCTGATCATCAGGATGGACTAGGATCTGGTTAAAACCTCAGAACCCATCAAGCAAGGAAATCCTTGAGGCCCCAACTACTCTCTGCAGGATGTGATCCATCTTAGGCAAGGGGTAGTTGTCTTTTAATGATACTTGGTTGAGGTTTCTAAGATCAACACAGAGCCTAATTTCCCTAGTTTTCTTCCTTGTAGGGACTAAATTTGAAATCCAATCAGAGAATCTGATTGGTGCTATAATGCCCGCTTTGAACATTTTTTGTACCTCCTGTTCCATTGCTGGGAGGAGCATAGGATTAATTCTCCTCAGTGTTTGTTTAAAGGGCTTTTGATTTGGCTTGAGTGGGATGGTGTGTTGTATTACAGAGGTATCATAGGATTTTAGATCCTCATAACTCCATGCAAACACATCTTGAAATTCTTTAAACAGGTCAATGTATTTGGGCTTTTGGTCAGGAGGCAATGCAGCATATAGTTTTATGATTTTGGGTTGTTCAACTGTCCCAATGTCATGCTCTTCTATGGTAGTGTTCAGGGGTTGGAGTTTTGGTTTATTGGGAACATCATTGGAGTCAAAAATGTCTTCCAAGGGAGCTAAGCCTATTGGAAGAAAATTATCTTTTAATTGTATCACCTCTGTTTCATAATCAGTTAAATCCTCACATTTGACTTGCTGGATTTCTTCTATGTTGTGTTGGTTGAAGATTGTAGGATGTAGCATTTGATTAGCAGTTTTGGGTGATATTGCTTGGTTATTTTGTTTACCATGTATTTGTGGATGATTTTTTGTCTCAGTGTCTATGTTTAGAGCTGAAAACTCTTCTTGTAAAGTCAGAAAATTGTTTATTTGTGTGTCATTATCAAACACCTGCCAGTCCTTTACATTGTTTGGAACATATGGTCTGTGTTTTACTTCGGCTGTAAAACAGTGATGGGGCTCAAAAGGCAGTTTGCAGGTACTTGCAAATGTGGCTAGACTATGAGCATGAAGGTTCTGAGCCCTAGGAATTTTGGTAATCTGGAATTCAGTGAAGGACTCTAGTAGCTCGGTGGCAGCAGACCTATAAGACCTGAGTCTTTTGTCATTGGTGACAAAATTGCCTTTCACTTGTTGGATGACTAGGTCAGAATCCCCTAGAATAGATACTATTGTGGCTTGTATGGATTGCACCAACTTGAGGCCTAGTAGGAGAGCCTCATACTCAGCCATGTTATTAGTGCATTTGAAGTTTAATCTATAGGCTCTGCCTTCTGCATGGCTGTCTTGTTTATTATGAATCCAAACTCCAGCTCCTGCCCCTAACTTGTTAACTGATCCATCAAATTCCAGGAACCACAGGTTTTCATGTTCTAGGGGAGGTTGAGTAACATATCTGTGGTCTGGGCTTTGAAGTTTAGGTTGTTTATTTAGTTTGATTTCTGGGACAGTCTTCTGATTTGGTGAGGTCAGTTTTGTTTCTAGAGGAACAATTTGTTTACTAGACTCCTGCTCTTGTTTAGGTGTCTTGGTTTCATCATTTTTTGACTTGTCCTCTAGAATACTTCCATCTTTTGACTTGATCAGTGTTTCCAAGCTAGGATTTCCTTCATTGATATTCTTATCTGTTTTGATTTTCTGGATCTCTTCATTGTTTGTGCTACCTGCATTGTCATTGAACAAAATATATGAGTCTATGTCAGAATGGACAGCATATATGGGGAAGTTTTGAGGCTTTTCCTCAGTGCTGACCATGTACTTCATCAGTGACTCTCTGTACAATATCTTGGGTTGACCAAAGACTGTGATTGTAGCATATGACATGTCCAACTGAAGGGACCCTTGAAGTTTAGTCCCCCATTATCTTGATAATAGCATCCCATACTTGGGTGGGATATCAGCAACAACCACATCCATCAAGATTGTTTTATTTGGGTATTGGAACAAGGATACACATAAGTCTTTTATCAGGCCTAGACATTTAACTTGGATGGAATCAAATGAGAACAGGTCCTTATATGGCCTGGTAATATCTAGATTCAGCCTTTCCATGACCGATTTTGGCATCAGGTTGTGAGAGGCAGCTGAGTCAAACATTGCATTGTGTAATATCTTGTCATGGATATGCAAGCTAACATAAAATGGTAATATCCCTGTACCTGTTGTTTTCCCATCAACCTTTGGACCAAATAGTAATTCATGGGTGTCATCCAACACATTTACATTGTCTTTGCTTTGATTGAGTTGGAGAGACTTCTCAATCTATTGTTTATAGATGTCGTTCTTGGCTAGCTCTGCAAGAGGAACAACTATTTTCAGTTTGCCAATTTCAGTTTCCAAGTCAAAGGGTTTTTCAAACTGGGCCTTAGTGTTGTGGGTGACCACCTTTTCTTTATTTGGCAAAGTTTCTTCTTGATCTTGGGGCTTGTGTTTTTCATTCGCCTGTTGAAGCTTTTTGCTTGGATTTGGTTGTACAGACGATGCAGCTTGTGGATTCTGTGTTTGTTCAGTAACTTCTTCAATAGTTACTTCCTTTGTGAGTGAATCAGTTGTATTCATTGGTTCTGTTACTATGGCAGTCTTGGGCTGCAGTCTCTCCTTGGTTTTTTCAGGCTGTGTTATGTTTACAGTCCTACTTCTTAATTTGTATTGTTTATGGACTTCATAGACAGCTGTGTCATAGCCTTGTTTGAAATCAAATGATTCACTTGACCTTGTTTGGAATTGTTTACTGTCCTCTTCTTCATGATCTTCTTGACTTAGGAAGACTTGGTGCTCATCATCAAGACCCATTAGGTGGATATGGGTATCATCCATTTGCTCCTCTGGTGTGGATGTTTCAGCATAGTTTTCTTGAAATGGAGGTCTTATTTCTGGATCTTTATTAGCCTTACCCACATTAGGGTTCTGATTCCTCCTAAATTTTGGATTCCTGTTGGAGTGGTTTGGTGATGCTTCCCATGAAGACTTCCTTTCCACAGATTATACCCTGTCACCCAACCTCTTCATACCAGAAATTATTGCATCTAATTTTTGGTCAAAGGCTGAGGGTTCCTCTTTAAAGGCAACTCTTTTTTCTAATCTAGCCCTGTTCCTCTTAGCAATCAGGTTTGCCTCAACTGTGACAGCAACCTTCTGAGCTTCTTCAAGGGTTTGGGGGGCTCTTTTTTTTAATTGGTAAGCCATATCAGGGTCAAATCCATCTGGAAATTTGTATAAGGCCAAATCAGGAGGGGGTCTCAGGTTTTGTGGTATTGCATTATATACATTATTAAACCTGGCACAGTATTCCAGAACTGTCTCTTGAGGACCTCTCTTAATCATGTCATATTCACCAAGTATATGTAGGGGATCCTTCTTCTTCTCCCATCTGTTTGTGAAGGATTGGTAAAGCTCATGAGGGGTGGTGATGGTATTTGCAGGAAGTGATCTGAACCAAGTTCGAACATCACCTGTCAAGCTTTGGACAAAGATTCTCATCCTCACACTCTCATCATCTATCTCATAGTTTTCAAAATGATCTTGCATTCTCTTAGCATGCTCTATAGCAGAGTAAGGGTCAGTGGAGTCAAAATATGAGATTTTGGCTTGGTAATCCTGAGGTAAAGCCACAGGATTGGCAGGTAGTTGCAGAGGTGCATACCTCATAGCCATGTTCACAAGATTTTGGGGGTTGACAAGGACAACTGGGATAAAAGGAATAGTGGGTACCACAGAGGTAACAGGTATGGAGGGATTTAGAATATTGGTCAAGGGAATGTCTATGGGGGAAGAAGATGTGGGTGGAGGGCTTTGAGATGTGGATGGAGAACTAGGGGAATTAGGGGTGGAACGGAAAAGTACTTTGATTGGAGTGGACATGGGGTTAGGGTGAACTGTCTCTGGACTAAGGTCACAAATATGTATAGTGTGGGTCACAAATAAAATATTTCAATGTCCATTTTACATAAAGGATTTTAATGTCACATATGTATATATGGTACATGGTTAAAGAACAAAATCTAAGTATATATTACAGAAAGCAATTAATTTTTTTTTATTTTTTTTATGGTTAAAATATTTCGAATAGTTTTATTATTCTACATTTTATCCCTTTTTCATATATATATTTTCCAGTTTATTTTATCTAGAATTTTATCAAACATTTGGTATAATTTCAAGGTGTAATCTACAAAATTCAAGTGCCAATGGGGATTTTGAAGGCATTGAATCTATTTATATACTTAAAAATTTAATTGAAGATTTTAGTATATTTACATTCAAAGTTGCAATTTAAATAATGAAAGCACAAATTTATCATTACATATTCTTCCTTTATTAAAATTTAAAAATAAAATTAAAAGCATTAAATTTATATAAACATGAATCGATGCTCACAACATTTATCCTTAATGTAAACAAGATGATTAATGTCTTAACTATTGGACTTTGAATTTGCATTCAATATCAAAATTTTAATTAATAAAATTAATAAAGTACTATAAATGAATACTCAATGTTTCTAACAGATGTTATATATTGCATTATACATGTCTATATGTTGTACTAGATGTCTATAAGACTATCAAGCAAAGCATCATCATTCATAATCTTATAACAAGAATCATAGGTTTATGGGTCACTCTGTAAATATTTACATTATATTTATATGCTACCCATTATATTTGCAAGAAGCTAAAGAAATAAAGGGGTCATCCTACTTTACTCACCATCTTGGATATTTGATACACAACGTATAACAATTTTCTAAACGAGCATATTTAAAAAAAAAAAAACCATGAATCATTATCCCTTCCATGGGTAGGTATTATGCATTTGGTACCTTGAATCAATCCACCAATGACCAAAAATCAAATCGCAATGCATAAAGTTAACCTTATAGAATGAAAATAATTTATCTTTTTAATTTTTTTTAATTTTATTTATTTCAACTCTCATTGGTTTCGTTGCATTGGCTCTTATTTTGTAATCATAGGTGACATACATCCATACCCTCACCTCACAGCCACTTCTCAACCAATTAAGTTAATGTTGCCACATGCCTTTAAAGTCCAAATTTTGGTGATGATTAATCCATCAATACCCACAATGATGAATGAATGATAAAGCCCAACTTTCAAATCTTGTCCCTTCTCCTCGTCTCCATTATGATTCTTCTCATTGCCATTATGGGCTTCGCCATTAAGGTTTTGCTTGTTTTTTGTTACAACTCCATTATGATTATGCTCATTGCCATTATGGTCTCCACCATTAAAGTTTTGCTTCTTGTTGTTTACAACTCAATTATAATTCTTCGCGTTTCCATTATGGTCTCTGCCATTAAGGTTTTGTTGATTGTTGGTTACAAAGTATTGTTTTAAACATCTGATAGAGTAGAGTTTAAGAAAGTACATTGTGCTTGATTATGAATCGTGAGAAACTAGCGTTTGAAACTTTAATTGTTTGACAGGTTAGCTAATATGTACAAACTGAGAATGCAATAGGCAATATCAACATCATAATTGCTAATGCCTTTGTAAGCTCTCCTAAATATTTTGATTGCATGAATTTTGGTTATGATTTCCGAATTGAATTCCAATGGTCTCTTTCTTATTTTCTAGGATACTTAGTGGAATTTTAGTCTTCTCCTTTCAACTTCTAATCATATTTAAGTTTTATATAAATTTGGAAATTTAAATTTCATATAATATTTTGGAAATATAAAATTTCTAAAGCCATTTTTGTTTCTTAAATTTGTAGTTGTTTTTTTACTTAAAAATAAATTACTTCTTATTTTTTTTATCATATTTAAATTTATATAATGCAAAATTTAAAATTAATTATCATCCCTGCCCCTAGCAGGTATAGGTAAGTGCATTGACCTTGATTTAATCCACCAATGACCAAAAATAAAATTACAATGCATAAGGTTAATTATTTTAGCCTTATGCAAAGGGACAAATATTTTAGTCAAAAATATTATTGGTAAAGTAATACATTTCCATAAATTTTATATATATATGTGTAAGCCTACGTGTAATGGTTATGAAAATGTAGTGTTTTGATATGTATTGGATCATTATATTGTTTGTGATCCATATCGATGCATTCATAGTGGAAAAATTGGAGGAATCAACTCATGGAACCATTTTTACCGGTGGGACTCAGTTTGGCAAAACTGGGTCTAAAACCTTCTGGAGCATTTTGAGGCATCAAGCAAAGTTTTTTGGAGGTAAAACCTTGTCACTTTGGTGTAGCACCGTTCCATGTTATTCTACACACAAAGATATTTCCAATGGCACAAGAAGCACGTCAATCGAAGTTTCGTATGCAAAAGTTATGCCACTGAGAAGTTGACCTTTTTGTTCTCACACCTATAGTTTGGAAGGATTTTGTGTCAACCCCCATTATTTATAGAAAAATGGATAGCCACTTGTTTTTGATGTAAAAGTCTCTATAAGATTTTATATTTTAAGTCTAGTTAATAGTTGATGTAGTCAAAATTAACCACTAGTAGGCTAGCAGGGTGTGTTAAAACTGAGCCACTAAGAGGAAGAGACATTCCATACTTTTGAGAGAACTTTGTTCCATAGCTAAGAAAAGATAGCCAAGAGAGATAAGAGGTAGAGAACACAAAGAACATTTGTGAAATATAGCATCCCCAAAGCCACAAGAATTACTTCTTTGTACCTGCAACCATATTTCCAAACAGAGAAGGAGAGCGAAGCAGCCTCACCTTCCAACTAGGTTTTCCCTCGAAATGGCTTCCTAGAGAGTATACCTTGTGTATTATGTGTGTGAGTGAGCTTATTTTGTTGTTCTCTACCTTTTTGCATAATTTCCATTCGCATGCATGCACTAATTACAATTAATTCTGCATATCTTAAAGTTCAATAAAATTGTAATAGTGTAGAAATTTTGCATTTTAATATTTTGTTATTAGATATGATGTGATGAACTGTCGAGTACAATATCCATGAAAGTTTACGGATTATTTGGTATCAGAGCCTCAACCTAGGTTTGATTTCCCTTAGCTGTGTTTGAAGGGGGCTATTGGAGGAACCATTGCACCTCTACGAAATCCATAATTTCCACCCTGGAGATCCTAGTTACAAGTTTGGAAAGTTTACCATCACCTATGGGTTTTGGTGTAAGGGGAAACCTCTTCATGGTATCAGAGACAAATTTATTTGGGTATTTATGGATATTTGTTGTGGATCTAGGTCGGTGGGGTCGAAAATCGTAAAACCCTAATCATTGTTGTTTAATTTGTAAATGAACCTCGTGATCCTAAAGAGGTGAGGTCTTTGCAGCTCGAACAACAAGTCGCGGATATAAACACCAATGTAAAATTCCTCATGGAAGCTCTACAAAATAAGCTAGGGATATTTGTCACGATATCACGATGACACAAAAAACTAGACGAAGAAAGAACTTGGAAAATATTAACCCACTTCGAGTGCCATGAAGTAATCCATTTTTAAAATGGAAGAAAAAGTCAATATCAATTTGTACCATAGTGATATCAACACTCTAAAGTTGAAACACTACTTGTAGCAATTGGAAGTTTATTTTAATGTCTATCAGATCAAGGAAGGGCAAAAGATCTCATTCGCGTGGCTGAAAGTACGGGGGCATGCACTGACTTAGTGGGAGAGCCACATGGAAAATATGAGGTTGGAGGGAGAACCTCCAGTGACTAAGTGGGAGGATTTAAAAACCCTAATTAAGTCATAGTTTTATCCCATTGGGTACGTGGAGGACTAGTGGATCGAGTCGCATTACTTTTGGAAAAAGTCGCGCCAAAGTGTGTAGGACTACACCACAAAATTCAAAAAGATGGCTATAATGTTGGATATCTCTCCCAAAACCCATATGTACTCCTCAAGTATTTGGTGGGTATGCACCACCATCTGTGTGAGCAAGTGATGTTGTTCAAGCCTGAATTAGTGGACGAGGCTTGTGTACAGGAATTATACCCGGAGAACATAGGCCTAAAAAGAGTACAAAGTGGATCGAAGCAGAAAGAGCAATACGAAGCTTCTAAGGAGGGGAAGAAGAAGAAAAAAGCGGAAAATATAAAAAGACAACAACCACAACACACGCGTGCAAAGATCCCAGAAACCACTGAAGTAGTGAAGAAGTGTCGGAAGTTGCATCCAAAGCTAAACCCCTCCATCGTGAGTACCAAAATTTCCAAGTACATTACGACATTTGGTTGTTCTCCTCACACCAGATTATCTTTTTTCCAATTGAGTTTTGACTACTTCCACTTATCAAGCATCACTTATGCTTTTCCCAAGGGAAGTTTTAAGTTTCCTCATCTATCTTTTGACCTCATCTATCATGATGTGCATATTTAATCCTTTAAAATTTAATATCCATTGCCTCCTCAATTGATTTTCAAAGGGGCCTCTTCCCTGGGTGACCATGGCTTCATTCTTGTTGATCTCATCTTGTGGATTTTAGGAATGTAGTGGTATCTTAGTTCTCATTCTCCATTCGCATGATGAACCTCAAAAAAAATAGAGAGACTCATCATCATGTTTTTTGGACCTATTGATATTCAGCATCAACACATTATCACATTAGGGTGGGTCTTACTTCATGATGGTTGCAATTTCAAATTTTAGTGGTTGACCTTTGAGCTTGATAGTCCTTTCACGACCATGAAGCATGACCACCTATGCCGTGTCAAGTTCTAGGGACATGTCCTTATAAACAAAATATTTTGTTTTCATCAACACCCCTAAGGAAAATGCATATTTCTACTTCATAGTGCACCAACTATCATTCCTTTAGGAATCTCAAACAAATCCTCCAACATTTTATCCCTAATTACAATATTTTTTGAGCATGATCATGAGCATGTGACATTCCTCCCATGGTTTTATATTGTATGTAACTATTCTAGGAATGTGTGTTTTGTAGGTGGTTCCTTCTCCTTCCTCTACAAGATGACCTTCTCTCCTTGGTTTCTTTCCTTCTCTCTACCACAATATTACTCAAGCAATTCTAAGTCAAGAATTTTACAAAAGTGGGTTTCGGTCCATCCATGCAAACTCATAGTGAGGATTTTTCATGATTTGCATGATTTTTCCTATGATACTCACATGGAATTGTATGACACAAAATCCCACCAACTTTAAGCATAATAAATGCCCCCATTCCATCAAATTCAAGGTGAAGCTTAAACTAAGCCAGTTTAGATCTCAATAACCCTAATAGATTGTCCTTTGGTACCCTAAACATCCTTTTATGTGTGGGAATTATCATTGGGATTGATATACATTCAGAATTGGAGCTAGTTTTTATGAAGCTGCAAAAGAATCTATAAATCAAGGCTATGGGTCAACATTTGGTAAGAGAAGAAAAGTAGTGATATATTGCTTAAATTCTACTAAGAGTTCTTCTAAGTCTCAAGCAATGCATGCATTTGCATGCCACTTAGTAAGCTTTTCAAAATTAAAGAAGCCTATGGATTTCATCTAAAGGCCACCAAAGCTTTTGTTATTTAATAATCAAATGAAGATTTTCCTTCCTATTTTGTTTTTATGTGGTTTGGTATATTGTCATGTTGATTCATTCATTCTCAATTGTGCATGTCATATTTTTTTTTTACCAATTCTAGACATCTTTGTCATATATTGCTGATGCAACTACTTCTACAACAAGTGGTATTTTTCTCAACCACCAAATAATTGTCATAAGAAAAACATATTGAGAAGGTGCTCGATAGGTTCAATATGAAAGAAGTTAAGCCAATGGATACAACTCTTACATCCCACTTCAAATTGAATGCTAATTTGTGACCTTGTCATGACAAGGAGAAGGAATAAATGAGCAAGTTTCTTATGCTTTAGTAGCCAACAACTTGATTTATGTCATGGTATGTATTCCACCAGATATTGCACATTTAATGGGAGTAGCGAAAAAGTTGGTTTCCATCTGAGAAAAAAGAAATTGGCAAGCGGTAAAGTGGATTTTGAGATATCTTAAGGGTACCGGTCAGTATTATTTATGTTTCGATAATAATGATGATGTGCTTGAAGGTCATATAGATGCAAATATGGTTGGAATTATGGACACTAGAAAGTCCACCATTGGTTTTTTATATGCTTTTGCAGGTGTAACAATGCCTTAGGTGTCTAGAATACAAAAAACATTGGTCCTCTCTGCAATAGAATCATAATGCATTGCTTCAATGGAAACTTGAAAGTACATGTTGTGGATGTAATGATTCCTAGTAGAGCTCAGAATAAGACAAGATAAATATGTTTTACATTGTGACAATCAAAATATGATCTATTTAGGAAAAAATCCATCATAACATCCTAAGACGAAGCACATTGATGTGAGATATCATTGGATTTTTCAAGTGTTAGATGATTGTT
>APFE031118865.1:6508-36971 GCA_000404065.3 Pinus taeda | reverse complement strand
AAACCCAAGGGAAATAGTAAACCCAACAAAATAATATTATAAACACAAAGGATTAATAAATCCAAGCAATTAATAAACATGATGAATCAATAAACCCAACAAGCTAATATAAAAACCAAAGAGATTAATAAACCCTAAGAATTAATATTTTAAACTCAAGGGATTAATAAACCAAATGGATTATTAATATTATAAACCCAATGAACTAATAAACCCAACCGTTTAATATTATAAACTCAAGGAATTAGTGAACCCAAGGGATAATTATTAATATTATAAACCTAAGGAACTAATAAACCCAATGCCACAGTGAAAGGGTTTCTCCTGTTGTTGTTGAGGGTTTCTCCTACTTTTATTTTTATTTCCTTTTCCTAAGTGCAAAGAGTGTGAGCTTTTACCCTTTTCTGCAAGATCTGTTTAAGATCAAACCTGGAGCCCTCACGTCTTCCAGATCGGTTGCCTGCTAGGGTTTTGAATACGTGTTTTATCTAAATATCAATGTGAAAGCAGGGCGTGCAACTCGAACCCTCGCAATTTGCGTTGACCATGTACAGATTTTCAGATCTGTAGGGTTTTTATTTTATTTTCTCAAATTGTCGTTGTAGCAACTCGCTATTTGCAGGAGGCGAATCCTACTCTGCCATTTGCTTTCCATGAAAGAAATCAAACTTCTGGCGCTTGGGTGCAAGAAATTTTTGCAAATCAAATCTCTTTTTCTTTAAATCACATTCTTCCGTAGGGGCATACATAAGCTTGGGAATCATTGATCGACCTTGATCCAAATGGCTCCCAGCTTTGCAAAGATAGTTGTTGGCTTAGTTTCGTCTACCTATGGGGGGAAAGCTCCTACCCATATTGTTAGTGAAGCCCCAACTTCCACTATCCAAGTGGTCCAGGCCTCACTCGATGAGGCTTTGAAGTTTTCTGAAAGTGCCCTAATCTATCGATTCAATGGTTTTTGGCCACGGCTGACAGCTCTCCACAGTTGGATCTCGGAGGTATGGAAGCCTATCATTTCTGATGAAATTAGTATCTACCCCTGTGCTAGGGGTTTATCTATAGTAGATTTTGAAAACCCTAAAAGCAGACAATGCATTCTAGATTCCATCCCTTGGTTTTGGGAAAACTCAGGCCTATTCATGAACCCATGGAACCCATTATTCGATCCCTCAACAATAATCATAACCTCAGCACTAGTTTGGATGATATTGTTAAGCCTACCCTTGCATCTCTGGAATTTCTCCTCGCTAAAAGCCATTGGAAATGCAATTGGGAAATTTTACTGCAGGTGCTCAGAAACAGAGGAAGATGCCAGAACCACCTATGCAAGCATCTGTTTGGAAATGGACTTCAGCACTAGATTCCCAGCTAAAATAAACCTAACAAATAAAGACTATGTGTGGAACCAGAAACTCGATTATGAAGGTGTCCTCTTCAGATGTCGATCCTGCTTTGAGACAGGCCATCTAGCCATTAATTTCCCAAAAGCCTCCCAGAAAAATTTTGCTAGAAAGAATCACCACAGATCTACATGGTGGGAAGGAGCACAAAGAAAACATTACAATGTCATCAAGGAAGAATACTCTCCAGAAAACTCTGAATCACAAGAAATTGGGCAAGAAAGAAACAACTCTCAAGACAAGCAGGGGGAAAGCCCCACCAACAACAAAAAAGTGAACTCGACAACCCCTCAAGCATTAATAGTTATGAGGATTCGAATACCACACAAAATAAATCTTCATTTAATAACAAAGCAGATCTCCCAGACCAAACTTCTTCTCTGACTATCTTCAAAAGGACAAACACAACAGATCGCGAAGCTAAGACACCAATGTCCCAAGAATCAAAAGAGATGAAGGATATGCAAGATAAAGGAAGTTGGAAGACTGTAGAGAAAAAAAAGAAAGCTACAACACCAATCTCACTAAGAAAGACGAGAAGCCAGACAATTAAGAATTAAAAAAATTATAGGTCCGATAGACCAATTTGTTCTCAGTGGATGTTAACCACCACCACCATCATCATCATCATTATAAATTCAAGGAATTGGTAAACCCAAGGGATAAATATTAAAAACCCAAGGGATCAAGAGGCACAAGGGATTGATATTATAAACACAAGAGATTAACAACACATAGGAATTAATATTCTAAAGGCAAAGGATTGATAAACTCACATGATTATTAATATTATAAACCCAAGCGATAAATACACCTTAGAGACTGTTAGTATTATAAACCCAAAGAATAAATAAACTAAAGGGATAAACATTATAAACCTAACGGATTAAACCCTCAATGTTGGGGTTTAATAAACCAAAGGGATTATTATTACTATAAATCTAAGGGATTATTAATATTTCGAAATACAAGGGATGAATAAACTCAATTCACTATTAATATTATAAACCCAAGGAATTAATATTATAAAAGCAAAAGATTAATAAACCCAAGTAATCAATAAACCCATGGAATAAATAAACCCAACAAACTAATATTCAAAACCTAAATGATTAATAAACCCTTGCAATTAATATTTTAAAGTCAAGGGATTAATAAACCCAAGGGATAAAATGATAAACCAAATGAATTATTAATATTATAGACTCAAAGAACAAATAAACCCAAGAGTTTAATATTATAAACCAAAGAGAAAAATATTATAAACCTAAGGAATCAAAAAATGCAAGGGGTCAATATTAAAAACGGAAAGGATTGATATTTAAACCCCAATGGATTAATATTATAAACCCAAGTTGTTTAAACCCCAAGATAAATATCATAAATCGAAAAATAAACATCAATGACCATGCTTAACCATCGTTGATTTTCATATTGAGACAATCTTTGTTACAATGCAATGTTGGACCGTGGTTGACCATAATTCACCATGGTTGATTATGGTTTGCATCTGAGGACAATGTTTTTTATAACACAATGTTCGACAAGGCTCGCGATGATTGGTTTTGGAAATGAGAGCATGTATGTCATATTAAATATTTTAAACCCCCCAAGCCCTAAATCCATGGCATCAATATTATAAACGTAAATAATGCTATAATACAAAATAATAATAATAAACATAAACCACAATCAATATAAGAACCACATTGTAAACCATTAAGACATCAATACAAAAAATTAATATGAATACATTAATAATAATACATTATAAAGCATTAAGACATATAAATCATCAACACATTAATAATAGCACATTTATATCACTACATTATAAACAATAAATAAATTTTAAAGCAAAAATACATTAATATCAATACATGAATATATTAATAATATAAATCTCAAGAATATTGATATAAACAACAAGAACATGAAGTCCCAACAATAATATTATAAACCTCAATAATATTTTCATTTATGAAAGACATGTACAAAGCTAAGGGACCCATACAAAAGATCAAAAAAATTACAAATGCAAGAGAAAAAAATAAAATAGTAACACCGCCATTGGAGCAAAGGAACATAAATGTAAAAAACAAATCTAAATTTCACACATTGGATTTAAAGAAGAACAACATGATAGGACATTTTAAGACGAGAGATATACAATTTTCTACATAACAACAACAACGAGAAAAAAAATTGAATTTCACCAGCATTGCAACCACAAAAAGAACATTGAAATTAACATATATTTTTTGTTTTCTTTATATCAAATATTTCCACTACAAAATTTAACTTGAAACACTCCATCAAAATTCATCTATGGAATAGCCTCTTCCAAAACACAACCAGACCGATGACAAAAGCATCACCAATTAAAGTCAATAGGATAATAAGCATGATACTTAACGCTTTCCAACTAATTCCTTCTTGTTCTCCTCCTAGACTCCCTCTGGTGCACATGTAACAAGTATTTTGAATTTTTTTTTTTTTTTCGTTTTATCTAGCACACGAAGATGCTCATCAATAAAAGCAAGATGGAACCCATGCTTTCTATCCAACTTGTTCCGGATATACGAAAGAAAACTTATCACTCCAACAATATTGCACATTGTTCTCGCATAATAGATGACGTCATTATTGTCCATATTTTCTTTTGAAAGACAAGGCAACAAAAAAAAAAAAATTAATACACACACACACAAACAAATAAGCATACCCATATATAGATATATATACATAAAACATAACACCCCATTTTTATTTATGTTAAAAAACTTAATCTTATAAAGCACATGCTATAAAATAATATAATGTTACATGGATCAAATGACATAAAAAATTATACAAATATAAACCTCATTTCACAATCCAATAGATAAAACCGTAGAAATAGAATAAAATTGTGGCCAATATTCAAAACTGAATATTGGCCATGGTGATGGTCAACACCATGGCCAATATTCAAAACCTCCATTTCACATTTCATGACGTAATATGAATCCGCAATATTAATATCAATATGAACCATTTATAAAATTGATTTTGAATGATTAGTTCATATAACTAGTTGTTTATGTTTGAATGGTTTGTTGTAAACAAAAGAACAATAGCAACTAAAAAAAAAAAATTAACAACATGAAAAACAATGTAAACAACTTTCCCAGATATTACTATGAATATGATGAATGTATTATTCTCATAAATATATAAAAATGATTATTATATTAAAAGTAAATCAAGAGGACAATAAACGAAATTCAAAAAACATTCTATAAAAAGGTCACAATGTTATTAGTTATTTGTCATAGTGATATGGACTTCAATCACTCCTCTTCTTTCTTCCTAAGTAACATATGCACTATCTTTCATCTTGGCATAATTCTGAAAAGAGAAAGGTGGTGCAATGCATAAACCATCTATAGATTTCACTCTTGATATGGCTATGAAGGTTAGACCTTGCTGCTCTTTATTCCCAATATCAACTGATGCATGTTCTGAAGTCATTCCATGTGACTTGTGGATTGTCAGATGACGTGCCATCTTCAAAGGAATTTGTTTTCGATTTCCTCTTATAACTGGCGTGATAGGCACAATGCTTATATTGCTTGCATCAAATGGGACACCAACGTACTTATAAAAAACAACAGTTGTGAACATTGGAAGTTGAGGTGGCTTAGTGGTAGGCGTATAAAATATGTTCTTAACATAACCAAGTGCACCATTCACCAAACCATCTTCAACACACAAATTACATGTCAACATAACATGCTGACCATGACACAACAAAACTTCACGGTCCAATTGATCATCATCAGCACCAATGATTTTTGAACGCCTTGAATGCTCAACAATGCATCATGCAATTGGAGAATTTAATGATTTTAACATATGTCTGTTATGGAAGGAGACCAAATTATTCGTTGGAAACATATGAACTGCTACATTAAATAAATCCCTTTCTCTAGGATGCAACCTCATATCACCCCATGACATAAGAAACTCCCAATCTTCAAGAACGAATTATGCATTTCTTATGTTATTGAGGACTCTATGAAAACAAGATTTTTTCTCATTATTCCCTTGTTGGCAAAAGATTGTGTCAAGAGTGACAAAAATGTTGAATTTGTTTCCCAAGACTTTCCATGTTGTATTACCTGCATACAAAGGCTTATCTCTCACAAGAGGTAGTTGGCCAAGGTCGTCCACAAGGATGATGGATCTGCCACCAAAAGGAAAATTCTTTTTCTTTGGAAATTCTTCTTGTAATTGAGCATCTATTTGCATAAACAACCTTGATCCTAGAAAGTTCATTTCATCAATCAATATATATCTAATATGTCTCATTTCTTTTTGGAATACTGCTAGCAACTTCCCCTGTAGTGGTTGCATATCTTTAATTGGAATTTTTAGAGCTAAGTGTATTGTTTTTGCATGTATATAAAAGAATTTATTCCTATTGGGGCAAGAAGAAGCAAAGGGATTCTTCCATTACTTGAAAAATTAGAAAGAGATTCAAAAATACAATGGATAAGGAAATACTTCCCAGTGCCTGCAATGCCCTGAACAATCATAAGAAGATCTTCACGAATCTCATATTTAGAAAAGTGCCTTAAAACAATTTCAAAAGAAAGTCATTGTTTTTATGACAATGAATCTGGAGATGAAAATTTTCTATTTGAAAGGTCAATAATATCGCCCCTTAATTTTCCATTCCTTATAAAATTAATAGCTTCTTTTGCAACATCATCAGAAATAGTTGTACTTTCCCAGTCAAAGGATGTATCAAAATCCCTTCGAACAAGGGTGTGAAGATCAAAAACATTCACACCATTTGGTGGAACCAAGCGAGAGAAAAGCTACCGTTCTTGAAAATCATCTTCAAGATTCATTTCCTGGTTAGCAAAATCACCATATTTTTCATCTTCAATATTCTCGACAATTGATGGATTTCGATCAATATGCCATGCTCGATATAAGAAATTCCACCAATTTTCAATAATAATTTCAGCTGAAAGGCCAATTTCTGTAGGAATGTCACGAAATGGCTTGTACAAGAGCAATTTTGTCCAAAAGGTTTCAAATTCATCTAAAGCCTCACCAGGAATAGAATAAAATTGTGACCAAACTCGAAAAATAGCATGAACATCTCTAAGCTTCCATGGATCTTGTTTATGCTTGCTATCGAATGTTCAAGATCTTGTTGTTTCTATCAAAGATAGATGTTCAAGGAAAAAAAGTCTCTTTTGATAATGTTGAAAAAAATATTTCTCATATGAAAATTGTAAGCCATCCCTTGATATTTTCCTAAAAACCTTTCTTCCAACATCTAAGGAAAGCAAATTCCGACTACAAACAATAAGAGGTAGCTTAAGCAACATATGGTACGTTTCTTGTGCTCTAGTGTCACGGTCAATAATCATTTCTGCAAGAAACCTTCTTTATGCACATAAATCATGATCCTCAGAGCCAATAGAATTTGAAATTCTGTTTAACATATGATGATAACTTTCAGACCTTTTTTCTACTTTTGATGCATACTTAACAATATATTTCAAGACATCATAGCGAGAAAGCACTGGTTGGAAATTAATATTTTCAGGTCACATTGTTAGAAGGTCAATGCTATGTACATTGAGCCTGTCATCATTTCTTGTTGGATCATATTTTTTTTTCCTTGATCATCTACGAATAATCTTTATTCATCACAAAGATCCCATGGAGCATTGTACTGACATGTTAGAATGGTGCCCTTTTTGCGCAAACAAGAATCTACACTACACTTTATGTGCCTTTGGACAGGATTTAACAATTCTTCATAATCATTATGAGGATTGCAAGAGAAAATCTTATCAATATTCAATAGGAAAGGGTCATCATTGAGGATTCATGGAACCATTATGTTGTGACGATGTATGTCTCGTGGATTCCATGTAGTTACATACTTGTCAAAGAATCTCATTGCAAGTTGTACATCAGAACCATTTGAAAAATCAAGTCTTTCCATGTCAGGAGTGCCTTGCAACCATAGGAAAAAATGGATATGTGTTGAACCTCTACGCTGCCAGACATATCTAAAGAAAATTAAGATATAGTTACTACAAACAATATAAATAGAAACATAATAAACAATTGACAATGTATAGAAAATAAATTCAACAACACAAAACTATACCAGAAGTCTTTAGCTTTAAGATATTTTTGGATAACTTCCTCTTGAAAAATATTGAATCTATGGTGCATAAATGTGGCAACAATATGAGGGTAGTGGATAACATTCTCAAATTTCATACGATGCTCATTTAAAGAATGAGAATGTGAAGGTTATGCAATTCTCGACATGAGGTTATGCAACTCTGGCCACTTTGTGTCAGTTGCACTCAAAGTGAAAAATAAATATGGACATCCCAACTAAGTAATCATGTCAGTCAATTCAGCCCAACACTTAGTACAATATGCCCTTGTACCTCTTAGATAAGAACCAAACCACATAAGATTCTCAACCAACTTATTATCTGGTAAATCAAAAAGTTGGTGACACAACTCTTCAATTGTTGTAGGTGAGTTATCATGTAAATGTTTCTTTACAAAAACTGTAGAATTTGCTTGGCCTTGATGCCAAATTATCATGTTCAATAAGTAATATTGAAAGCCAGGATGGCTTCCAAATCTCTGATCATAGTACCTAAGAAGATGCAATTCATACTCATGAAGTTCAACACTACAAATACGTGGTTGTAACAAATTAACATCACCAGTGGGGAACAATTTTGGGAACGCCATATCTAATAACCCCTCTGTATTATATTCATTCACTGGGGAGGTTCCAACATTGGGCCAATCCATGCCTTGAACATGTGAAGAATCAACATTATCAAAAAATGCTCTAATTTCTTCTGCTTCTCTTCGTTCATTTGGTAGGCGAGCAATAAAACAAGGAGGATGAGAGGGAAAATGCTCAGCAAACAACCCTTCATTATTAGTTGCATTGATCTCAGATTCTTCAATATCAGAATCAACAAATTTAAGACTAAAGGAGACATCTGTTGATCTTTTGGGTAGAGAATTCAATGAATCATAATCAATTACAACATCTGGAAAATATTAATCATGTTGGTTTTTGAAAAGAAATGAAACCATCACTTGAGAACTTTTGACATAACATTCATAATATTTAGACTGAGCGACATGTCTCCTCACAATTAGAAAGTCATTATCTTCAACATTTGGGGAAGACTTTGTACAATTGTAAAAATATCTTGAGGAAAGCTAATTGTATGGCCGCTATACTTATATTTTCCACCTCAAGCATGTGTCACTTGCAAAATAGGATTCACACATGCTATTAGCATTTCTTCAACTTGCGTAAGAACTCTTAAAATATGAGGTTTCTCACCAGGATCCATGTTATTATATCGACAAAAATGATGGGAACCTCTTTCACTCTTACATCGTCTGCAAACAGGTCCTTTAGAATATCTCAAAACCTAGATTCCAGGATATGATTCTTGGCAAATGTGGCACATTTGGACAACTGACAAGTTATCGATCTTTTCTTGAAATCTTTTATGCACTGCAATCATGTTTTCATCAAAATGACTATGATATCTATCAGTCAGACCATGTTGAGAACCATTTTGAAGAGTAAAATTTCTTCTAAAATGTACTTCATTTTCAATAACATGAGATTCGCTTCCCAAATTTGAATAACGTGGAATGGATCTATGACAAGGCCTTTCCAAATTTATGGTCTACATTTCTCGAACCTGAGAGGATGTAAAGGTGTCTTTGTCATAAAAGATTTTAAAATTTAATTTCCAACTAATTATAAATTTAAAAAAATGAAAAAATAATCAAATTTATTCAAACTTTACATTTGTTTCTTGATGTGGATGAGGGTTATGAGATTTTTCTCTTCGCTTCTAACATCAGTGGATGGAACATTTGGGGAGTTAGTTTCTATGCATCTATTTAGATGAGTTGTTTCTTGTTTGAACTAAATAAAACATATTAACATTATAAAACTAAATGTCCAACAAATAAAGATTCAAAAATGGAAAACAAATCAAATACATTGAACATTTACATTAGTTTTACAATTTTATGTTTTGGATTCCAATTCTCCAACCTGACTAGAAAAAATCATGTTTTTTCCATAAAAGGTTATAAAATACAATGTTCAACTAACTCTAAATGAAAAAATGAGAAAAATATCAAATTCACTCAACATTTACATTTGTTTGTTGATGTGGACGAACACTATGAGATGGTTCCTCTTCACTTCTAACATTAGCAGATGGAACATCTATGAAGTTAATTTATATGCCTCTATTGAAATGAGTCGTGTCCTGTTTGAAGAAAATAAAATATGTCATAAAATTCAATGTCCAACCAACTATAAATTCAATAAATGAAAAGAAAATCAAATACATTAAACATTTAAATTAGTTTGGAAATTAGATCGTCGAGGAGAATGCATAGGAAGGTTATGACATGCTTCATCTTCACTTCTCAGATTAGTAGATGGAACACTTAGGGAATTAATTTCTAGACCTCTATTAAAATGAGTTGTATCCTATTCCAAGAGAAGAAAATATCTTATAAGGTTAGTAAGAAAAATTTTATAAATAGAGGAATGTAATAAAACAACCACTATTGTAGAAAAGATAAAAATATCATTGTGTTACCTCTATTGTTCCACGCGAAATGCTATTAGGGATGATTGATTCTCTTGGTGGGACCACATTACTTTGAGAAGGGGGATTCGAAAATCCGATGTTTCGAGCAACTGGCTCCAAATTATCAAACAAATGGCCAATTAGACTATCATCCAAATCATCACATACAATGTCATTATTACCTCCACCATGGATGTTTTGCAACCTTTGGTCTTGGTCGAAATATGCAATTGCAAACACAGAAGGGTGAGGGTGGACATTTGCATCCATGTTATTGGTATGACGTTCTTCCCGAATTCAAGATGTCTCCCCAATACTATGAACATTTTCAGGTGAGCATTGAACAACAAAATTATGCTGACGAGGAGCATATCCTGATAATGAACTATCAATGGGAAATGTTCTTTCTATTATATCATCCATAGTGCAATAATTACGAGGAATTATAAAATCATTTTGAAGAGTGGCTTCACTCATTCTTCTATGATATGTATCTGTCCTATGCTCATTATTGCATCCTTATTTTGTTGATACCGTAAACAATGACTTTCATTAGACATGTCACATGATGCCAGTGACAAATTTCGTTTTCTTGTACGCTTGCTTGTGGCTTTAGATGACATGTCTACAATGAATAATAACATATTCATTATGGAACCATAAACATGGAACATAGCATATATCTAATATAAACAAACACCAAAGAATTAAAAAGGCACACGTTTTTTTTTGCAATTGTATAAAAACATAAAAAGGGTATATGTTAATTTTTCCAACCATATAAATTTATCAAAATGTATAAGATTTTTTCTGTATGGGTAAAAACAAAAATGATTTTTTCCAAATGACTTAAACAAAAAAGTCTAAATTTTCATGTATCATATTAGAATCAAAACGTAACTCATACACACAATACTATAAGAATTATATGACTTGGAAGTATATCTAAAAATTTGGAACTATATACTATCAAAATATAAATGCAAATATTAAAATGTACATAAAGATATAACATTGTTTGAGAATCAATGAGAAAAACCAATACAAATAACATGTATAACATAACTCATAGAAATTATAATTATACAAACAAAGAAGAATGCATAGCATCCAAACACATTTACATGTAGTTAAGAAAATTTTAGGGGAAACAATATGAAATATTTTCCAACAAAGTGCAACGAGATTAAATATCCAAAATTTGATACGTACACATATTCCTTAAATTTTAGTGGGAGTCATATAAAGATCGATACCAACATAATTTTAAAGTATTAGCATAAAGACCAAAAGTATGTATAGAGCCAAAAATGGAAATATTTTCCACAACCATAGAGAGTATATAAAATGAAAATGTTTATAATAACTCCTAAAAGGACTAATAGCTTAAGAACCCATATCCATATCCAATGGTGGAATCTCATCAATAGAATCCATACGGGGAGTAATTGCAAAAACATTTCCATACTGAATCAAATCATTGCAATCCTCTAGCATTGGATACCAAATCCCAAACATCTATTGATTAGTTGAATTATCAATATCTATTGGAAAACATATGCTATTCATCATGTCATATAATAGGAAAGGAACTTCATTGCAGTTGCACATAAGAACCACACCATGGACTGTTCGAAATCAAAGATAACGAGGACATTTGTTATTTATATTTGTAGAAATTTCTTCCAACGGCTTCCATCTGAAACCCCAATCATCCTCAAAGTAGTCAATTCTTCCTTCAATGCACAATTGACCAAATTGGAAATGATCTAATTCTTCAATTGACCATACAAAAGTGGAGCCATCATTGACAAGGCATATCAACTGATCCATGTATATTGCTAACGACATACACTGTATGTCAGTGATTAAAACAAATGAAAAACTCCATTCATTTTTTATTACATAAAACCAGTAGATTGTATACCCATATTGAGGATAATTTTCATACTCCTTGTCCAAATAGAGCCAAAACAATTACTTTTATAAAATACTCCATTCTTAGGGGGTGAAGTACCACCAAATGGAAGATCATCCCTTTGCCAAACCCTATAAAGGCTACTACAAACATAAAATTTAGACTGCATTCTATCATACTTATGTTTTAGAACAGCCCAATCATATTTTCTGCTGCTTACAATTTCCAGTAATGAAAAGAATCCCTAGTCTCCAATTTGTATTGGCCTTATGTTTTTAAAGGAATTTAATGGAGTCATTACAAAATAGTTGTGTGTATGGGAGCATTTTGTTGGTAAGGATAAAACCACCATTGGTCCAATAGTAAACTCTACTCTGTATCTTGAATCTATGAATCACAAATGAAAATGAGGTATGTGCCTATTCCGATTAAGGTATTCAACAACAAAATAATTTTCTTCATTATTGAGCAAAGGAACCATAAATCCAAATTCGTTTGTAGAGACATGCTTGCAACACAATAAGAAAGATTGGTTTTGCAAAAAATTCTTCCATTTCTTACAAACATTGTTAAACTTTATCACAACTGATAAAGGGAGCAAGAGGAAGACAATTTCAAGAATTTCAAATGGAAGACAACTCGAAATAGTTGGATCCATGGTTAAACAATGAAATCATCTAAAAAAAAAAAACACATTTGATATCAAGAAAACAATTTAATGTTGAATAAAATTAAAATTAGCATGCATACATAATTTACCATCTGCACATACAAAAAATCTTCACATATGCACATTGTATAAAATCAAGATCGATGAGAACATTATTACCCTGTGACCTCCCGATCAACGAAGTACTTAACAACGGGGACTCAACCTGTTGAGCTAACCCTTGAAGCTTGATGTTTAATATTAATATATTGATGTTTAATACATTATGCAGATTTTATATCGCATACAATAAATTCAATTAATAAGAAATTAACATAATTTATTATTAACACAATTTTTACATGAATTCTCATTTTATTTATTTAAACCTAAAATGAAAAATTTAAATATAAAATAATTTTATATCATATCAGAATGAACCAAATGAAATTAATAATCTACCTACATAAAATAGATTTCACAATTTTTACATATATCCTAATATTGTATTTAAGATCTAAATGAACTAAATTTAAATGTTCTTTCTATGCTTTTTTTTTGTTCTAATTCTAAATTGTTCTACATTGTTTAGCATTACTAAAAGAAGTCTATTAATATATAATAATAGATTTATTTTTTAAAATTTTTATAAAATATTTAACATAAATTCATAAATAGATTTTATTATTGAAATCGTAAATTCTTTCAAAATCTAATACATATACATCAGATGACATTAATAAATTGCATAAATTAAATCTATACATATTATATAAATTTATTATTAATGTAAATTGTATAAAATAATTTAATTTTACAGTTTATTATTAAATTATCATTTAATTTAAATTATTATTATATTCATAAATATTTTAAATATATAATATATTTTTAAATAAACAAAATTATGGCTGATGTTGTATTCAAACATTTTTGTTAACATTTGGTTTATTGAACACTTTAGTTAACAATGAGGTTTCATTATATGCATATTTACTGTGCAATAAAACATTCTTATTTTTTCCCCTACTTCTTGTAACATTGTCTCAAGGATTTTTCAACTATTTTTCAATTTCAAACACCTAATATCACACTATTGACATGTCATGCGTTCAATTCCAAAATATTATTGAAAATATTAAAAACACTCCACAAAGGGAATATTTTTTTTTGTAAGCTACAGTAGTTCCTTCTTTTTCTATTTATAGAAGCAAGTTGTTCCATATACAAAATCTTGGTGGCCTCAACTTGCCCACATGGGAAACCAAGTTTGTTGGCCACCTTAGTCTGTTATAAGCCATCCAGTAGCAAAATTTAACAAGTCTCTCAACACAAGCTAAATACACTTCACATCTAGATACATTGTTTAAGGTCTGACCTGGCATATAAAGATAGAAAAAGTAAAAGTTATCCGCTAAAAAGACCAGAAAAACTGGAAGATAAAATACTATTCCTTTCTATCATCTTTTTCCGAATCCACGATAGCTGGTGCCGTAGCAGAGTCACCTGGCGCCGGAGACAACTTCATCATTCGCCACTGGATCTCATCCAGCTTACTATCCTGCATAAACATCATAATTTGCAGATTCTTCATGTCCGTTTTGAGGTTGGGCATGCCTTGGGCTATTTCCGCCATCTCCCTCGCCACCTGTTCTAGAGCTCTGGCCAACAAGCGCTTCATGACCCAGTATATGTGCAAGGTTTGTTGAAATAGCGTCATCCTGCCCCTGGTATGCCCTGGGTCGGCGACAATATCCCCTCATTCTTCCATTTCTGGCTCAGAGTCTTCTTCCATGATGTTGTCCTCCATCTCCATGGATCAACTGGCAAATGTCGACATCTGTTCCTTCTTTGTATGCTCGAGTTGCCTCCTTGACTGCCACCTTAATGGATTTCTTACCTCTTTTCGACTCTGTAGTCTCTGAGGTGGTAGGTTCTTTTCTAACTGACTGGCTCTGGTGCCCTCTACCCCCGCGGCCCCTGCCTCTGCTTAGGTGAGCCATCTCTTCGTTTTCAGACTCCTGCTTACAATAATCAACATCAAATGTTAGCTTTTGAAGATCTTCATATTGCCTATATTCTAGCGTTTCCTTTTTCTATGCATCCCCACCCTATTCAAGCCCTCCCCATCTCTCTAAAGAGTTGTGGCTATCTCCCATCCTGGACTAAGGGAGGCGACCAAGCCGTCTACCGTCCAATTCTTCCTAAAATTCTCTTCCTTAGTTTCCCAAGGTCAACCCTTTATACTGAGATTACACTCCCCGGGCATTCCTATGCTCTGGCTACTATTAATCAGCTGATCTGGGCTATCTCTTTGCCTCTCATCTCTGTCCTCAGGCCTTCCCTGTCTCATCCCCTTCTAAACGTACCCAAGCTTACCCCCCTCCTTCAACATACTATTCTTCTCATAGAGAAATGTAGGAGATAAGCAAAAAGAAACATACTCGGAGTTGTGTTCGTCCACAGAAGTCCCCAAAGATTGCACTTCCTTGCTCCCGTCTTCCCTTTTTTGCATTCTATGCTCTCTCCCTAATCTTACCACCCTCATGTATCCTTTCCCACCTACCCTACGTCCCATCCTGCTACTGCAGCCGCTCTTGCCAACCTTGCTCCTCGAAATCATGCCATTTCGCTCCCTTGATTTTCCCACGGTCATGCAGGACGCCACCACGTCCAGCTGTTCCAGCTTGAGGACAGTAGGCATCCATCCTGGCCGTCCTCTCTCCTGATCTGTTCTTATGCCCGTACTCTTCCACTTCGACACCCCGATCAGGGGAAAACAAAGTTCCACAAAGGGAATATTGAATGCATTAGATTTATTGATTAAAATACATTCAATGTATACAAATGCATTGATTACAATAAAATCTATTCAATGCATAAAAAATTATTTGATAAAATGCTTAAAAATCTATTTAATGCTTAAAAATTTATTGATTGCATAAATAAAAATAAAATAAAGGTCTATTCAATGCTATATATACTCCATCCATTTAAAAAGTTTATCTACCAAGAAAACTATTTTTCCTCAAATTTCCATAAAAATAATTGTTCCTCAAATTTGTTTATTTTGAATATTTAATTTTTGTATTAATATTCTATTTACAATTAAAATATATATTTTATACATAAACCTAAACTATAATTAAAAACTCTCATAGTTTATACAAAATAAATTATTTTATGGAATTTGTTTTATAAATTGGGGAGTGAAATTGGTGGGAAAGAGGGATGACAACTCATTCTTGAACCTAAAAATGAAAATGAACTAAGTTTTCTTATCATTAATGGTTTGAAAAATAACATAGTACAAAAATCATCACTTAAAAATTAACATTAAGATGCTCAACCAACTTATATCGTTCAACATTCAGTCTATACAATTTATTGATGTATTCAAATCTATTCAATTTAGTATATGCAATCTATTGGAAGCATTTAATATTTGTTGAATGCATTGATTTCACATTTGATGTTATTCAATTGATTGCAATCAATGTTTTCAATAAATTTCAATGTGCATATACTAAATACATTAGATTTATTGATTAAAACATATTCAATGCATACAAATGTATTGATTAAAATAACATCTATTCAATCCATTAAATTATTCAAAGATAAAATCTATTGAATGCAAAATTTTTTCTACTGATAAGAATAAAATCTATTCAATCCATAAAAAAGTATTGATAGAATGCTTAAAAATCTATTGATTACATAAAAATAAAATAAACATCTATTCAATGCATAAAACATTATCTTAAAATCTAAATGCATCAAAATATATTATATAAATTTATTAATAGATTCTACTCAATCAATAAATTCAATTCAATACATATCTATGAAAAACACATTTTATATGCAATTTATAAATCTACCTTATAAAAATACATAATATAATTTTTATATTTTTATATGGTAGATTTAAGATTTTATATAAAATCTATGCATTATAATTTATTTTACATATTGAATTATCACATTGGACATATAAAGTGCTAATAAACAACCATTTAAAAAAATCTATCAATTGAATAAAACAAAATCTATTTAATAAAATCTATGGAGGCCATAAAATCTAATGCACTAAATACATTGAATGTAATAAATCTAAAAATTATATTCAATGAACCTAATTATATTGCAATCTAATGTATGAATTCAACTTTATTGATTGGAATCTATTGAATGTGTTTAAAATTTGTTGAATGCATTGATTAAAAATTTGATTTTATTCAATTGATTGCAATCAATATTTTCAATAGGTTTGAATGCAACAATAAATTGCATATATTGAATGCATAGCTTGAATGTATTTCAATAGATTGCAATAGATTTTAGTGCATTAAATTGCAATAAAAATTGGTTCATTTAGATTTACTTTGTATTCATTCAATCAGATTTAATTAGATTTATTACAATCAATATAACAATGCATTATAATTATTGATTAAAATATATTCAATTCATAAAAAACAGTTAAAATATCAGTTGAGCTATTTGTTTATGATGCAAAAATGACACCAATCAATTAAAAAAATCAATGAAAAATAAAAATTCAACTATTTTTTTTATGATATAAAAACACCAATAAATTAAAAAATGAAAAAAACAAAATTTCATGAAAAAGATTAGAAAAAATAGAATAAGGAATTAATACATTTCTCTTACATTATGTCTCAACACATCACTCAAATATTGTATATTTCTAGTAAAACTATAAAAATCTATTCAATTCTTTAAAATCTATTCAGAAATCTATTAGATGCATTCAATTTTGAAAAAAATCTATATATATTTTATCCATATAAAAATGTTTATCTAGAAAGAAAACTATTATTCCTGAAATTTTCATAAAAATAATTATTTCTCAAATTTTCTATTTGAAATATTAAATTGATTTTTTTTAATATATTAATATTTTATTTATCTTTATATTATATAGTCCTACAATTAGAATATATATTTTATACATAAACCTCTAACAATTTGTTTTTAGGGTTGACGACAACTCTACCTCATTTTTCAATACTTGTTTCTTCTTAATATAATATATTATTCTTCATCCTTCTAACACAATTTATGTAATAGATTTATTTTATGAAAATATCAATGTCATCTATTACATGTACTAGATTTAGGTAAAAAAAAATTATAGATTTGAAATAATAAGATCCATTTTATAGATTTATGTGTAATAATTTTTATAGATTTAGTAATAAAATATATTTATATATTATGTTAATATATGTATAGACTTTTTAAGATAAATATAATAATATATATTATATTATATATATATATATATATATATATATATATATATATATATATATATATATATATATATATATTGCATCTATACATTAATGTGCGTATTTTTGTATGTAATATTTTTATTAAACATTACACTTAATAACTTACGTTTATTTAGGTTCAGTGATGTTATGATTAAAATATTTGGTATTTTTATCATTTGGTTGATGTAGCATTGTGTTTATTTATAAGTATAAGTTTTGAAGTTTAGGTTTTTAACATTAAAAAATTATTTTAATGTTAATATTTATATTGAAAATAAAAATTTGATATCGATAGTAAAAATATATTAATAGAAACATTATAAAATCAATATTAAATGTAGACATTAATATAAACATAATTATGGGTTCACTAACATTAATAATATTGGATTATAGAAATTAGGTTTATAAAATTGTGGAATTTTGTTCACTGTTGTAATAATGTTCCGATCGCTCGTTTGATTTTATACAATGTGTATATGTGATTTTTTATGTATGTGTAGATGGTAAATTATGTATGTGTGTTACCTTTAATTTTATTTCACATTAAATTGTTTTTTTGATATCAAACGTGTTTTTTAATGTTCAATGATTTCATTGTTTGATCATGGATCCAAATATTTGGAGTTGTCTTCCATTTGAAATTCTTGAAATTGTCTTCCTCTAGCTCCCTTTATTATATGTAATAAAGTTTAGCATTGTTTGTAAGAAATGGAAAAACGTTTTTAAAACCCTTCTTTTTTATTGTGTTGCAAGCATGTCTCTATGAACGAATTTGGATTTATGGTTGCTTAACTTAATAATGAAGACAATTACTTTTGTACTGGATATCTTAATAAGAATGGGCACATATCTCATTTTCATTTGTGGTTCATAGATTCAAGATACAGAGTAGAGTCTAATGTTGGAACAGTGGTGGTTTTATCCTTACAAACAAAATTCTCCCACACAAAACTATTTTGTAATGAATCCATTACAAAGGTATTTAAAAACATAGGGCCAATACAAATTCAATATTGGGGATTCTTTTCATTATTGGAAAATATAAGCAGTGGAAAATATGATTGTGTTGTTCTAAAATGTATGTATGATAGAATGCAGTCTAAATTTTATGTTTGCAGTAGTGTTGATAGGGTTTGAAAAAGGGTTGATCTTCCATTTTGTGTCACTTCAACCCCTAAGAATGGAGTGTTTTATAAAAGTAAATTGTTTTAGCTCTATGTGGACAAGGAGATGAATATTGTCCTCAGTATGGGTATACAATATAATGGTTTGATGTAATAAAAATGAATGGGGTTTTTCATTTGTTCTAATCAATGACATACACTATATGTGATTAGAAATATACATGGATTCATTGATATTCCTTGTCAATTATGGCTCCACTTCTGTATGGTAAATTGAAGAATTAGATCATTTCCAATTTGGTCAACTGTGTGTTGAACAAAGAATTGAGTACTTTGAGGATGATTGGGGTTTCATATGAAGGTTTTCGGAATAAATTTCTACAAATATAAATAGAAAATGTCATGGTTATCTTCCATTTCAAACAGTCCATTGTGTGGCTCTTATGTGCAACTGCACTGAAGCTGCTTTCCTATTATATGGCATGATAACTCACATATGTTTTCCAATAGATATTGATAATTCAACTAATCAACGAATGTCTTGGATTTGGTATCCAACGTTGGAGGATTGCAATGATTTGATTAAGTATGGAAATGCTTTTCCAATTGCTCCCCGTATGGATTCTGTTGATGAGATTCTAACATTGGATATGGATATGGATTCTTAGGCTATTAGTCATGTTAGGAGTTATCTATGGTTGTGGAAAATATTTCCATTTTTGGCTCTATACATACTTTCAGTCTTTATGCTAATACTTTCAAATTATGCTTGTATCTATATTTATATGGCTCTCGCTAAACTTTCAGGAATATGCGCATGTCTCAGATGTTGGATCTTTAATCCCATTGCAATTTTCTGGAAAATATTTCATATTATTTCCCCTAAAGTTTTCTTAATTACATGTAAATGTGCTTGGATGATGTGCATTTTTCTTTGTTTGTATGATTATAATTTCTCTGAGTTATCTTATACATGTTATTTGTATTGGTTTTTGTCATTGATTCTCAAACAATGTTGTATCTATATGTGCATTTTAATATTTGCATTTATATTTTGATAATATATAGTTCCAAATTTTTAGATATAATTCCAAGTATTATAATTCTTATAATATTGTGTCCCAATTGTATGGGTTCCATTCTCATTCTAATATGATACATGAAAATTTAGACTTTTTGGTTTAATCCATTTGGAAAAATTCATTCCTTTTTTAGCCATTTCGAAAAAGCCTTATACATTTTGATAATTTTATATGGTTGGAAAAATTAACATATACACTTTTTTATGTTTTTATTCGATTGTGAGAAAAAAGCTTGGGCCTTTTTCATTTTTTTGTGTTTGTTTATATTATATATGATATGTTCCATGTTTATGGTTCCATAATGAATATCTTATTATTCATTGTAGACATGTCATCTGAAGGGACAAGAATGTGTACAAGAAAATGAAATTTGTCACTAGCATCACATGATAGCTCTAATGAAAGTCATTGTTTACAGTATCAACAAAATAAGGATGCAATAAATGAGCATAGGAGAGCTACATATCATAAAAGAATGAGTGAAGCCACTCTTCAAAATTATTTTACAATTCCTCGTAAGCATCATACTATGGATGATATAATGGAAAAAATGTTTCATGTTGATAGTTCATTATCAGAATATGCTCATCGTCGGCATAATTTTGTTATTTGATGCTCTCCTGAAAACGTCATAATATTTGGGAATCATCTTGCAATTGGGAAGAACATCATATCGATAACGTGGATGCAAATGTCCACCCTAACCCTTATGTGTCTGCAATTTCATGTTTCGACCAAGGCCAAAGGTTGCAAAACATCCATGGTGGAGGTAATGATGACATTGTATGTGATGATTTGGATGATAGTTTAGTTGGCCATTTGTTTGATAATTTGGAGCTAGTTGCTCGAAACATTGGATCTTCCAATCCCCCTTCTCAAAGTATTGTGGTTGCACCAAGAGAATCAGTCATCCCTAATAGCATTTCGTGTGGAATAATGGAGGTAATGCAATGATATCTTGATTTTTGCTGAAATAGTGGTTGTTTTATTACATTCCTCTATTTACAAACTTTTTTATACTAAAATTATAAGCTATTTTCTTCTCTTGGAATAGGATACAATTTGTTTTAGTACGGGTCTAGAAATTATTTCCCAGAGTGTTACATCTGCTAATCTAGGAAGTGAAGATGAAGCATCTCATAACCTTCGTCTACATTCTCCTTGACAATATAATTTCCAAACTAATGTATATGTTAAATGTATTAGATTTTTTTTTCATTTTTTGAAATTCTAGTTTGTTGGACATTGAATTTTATGCCATATTTTATTTTCTTCGAACATGACACAACTCATTTAAATAGAGGAATAAAAATTACCAATGTATATGTTCCATCTACTAATGTTAGAAGTGGAGAGGAACCATATCATAACATTCATCCAAATTGTGAAACAAATGTAAATGTTGAGTGCATTTGGTATTTTTCTCATTTTCTCATTTAGAGTTAGTTAGACATTGTATTTTATAACCTTTTATGGAAAAAACACAATTTCATCTCATCAGGTTGGAGAATTGTAATCCAAAACATCAAATTGTAAAACTAATATAAATCTTCAATGTATTTGATTTGTTTTCAATTTTTGAATCTTTATTTGTTAGAAATTTAGTTTTATAATGTTAATGTATTTTATTTTGTTGAAAGAGGAAACAACTCATTTGAATAGAGGCATAGAAACTAACTCCCAAGATGTTCTATCCACTAATGTTAGAAGTGAAGAGAAATCATTCCATCATCACAACATGATGGTTCCACAGAGCCTCATTGATGACCCTTACCTATTGAATACTAATCATATGTTCTCTTGCAATCCTCATAATGATTATTAAGAATTGTTAAATCATGTCCAAAGGCACACAAAGTATAGTGTAGATTCTTGTTTGCACAAAAAGGGCACTATTCTGACATGTCAGTACAATTCTCCATGGGATCTTTGTCATGAATCAAGATTATTCATAGATGATCAAGGAAGAAAAAATAATGAGCCAATAAGAAATGATGTCAGGCTTAATGTACATAACATTCACCTTCTAACAATGTGGCATGCAAATGTTGATTGCCAACCGATGCTTTCTCGCTATGTTGTCTTGAAATATATTGTTAAGTATTCATCAAAACCAGAAAAAAGGTCTGAATGTTATCATCATATGTTAACTAGAATTTCAAATTCTATTGACTTAAGGATAATTCTTTATGTGCATACAGAAGGTTTCTTGTAGAAACGATTGTTGACCATGACATTGGAGCAAGAGAAATGTGCCACATGTTGCTTAAGCTACCTCCTATTGTTTGTAGTCGGAAATTTGTTTCCTTAAATGTTGGAAGAAAGTTTTTCAGGAAAAATTCAAGGGATGACTTGCAATGTTCACCTGAGAAAACTTTTGTTCAACGTTATCAGAAGAGACCTTTTTCTGTGAGCATCTATCTTTGATAGAAATAGTAAGATCATGGACATTTCATAGCAAGCATAAACAAGATCCATGGAAGCCTAGAGATGTTCATGCTATTGTTTGACTTTGGCCATGATTTTATTCTATTCTTGATGAGGCTTGAGATGAAATTGAAACCTTTTGCTGGACAAAATTTCTCTTGTACAAGCCATTTTGTGACATTCTTGTCGAAATTAGCCTCTTCAACTGAAATTATTATTGAAAATTGGAGGAAATTTTGATATTGAGCATGGCATGTTAATCGAAATCCATCAGTTGTTGACAATATTGAAGATGAAGAGGATGGTAATTTTTCTAACCAGGAAATGAATCTTGAAGATCATTTTCAAGATTGGCATATTTTCTCTCGCCTGGTTCCACCAAATAATGTGATTGTTTATGTTATTCATACCCTTCATCCAAGGGACTTTGATATATCCTTTGACTGGGAAAGTGCAAGTATTTTTGATGATGTTGCAGAAGAAGTTATTAATGTTATAAGGAATCAAAAATCAAGGGTGATATTGTTGACCTTTCAAATTGAACATTTGCATTTCTAGATTCATTTTGAGGAAAATAACAACTTCCTTTTACAATTTCTTTAAGGCACTTTGTTGAATATCAGATCTGTGAAGCTCTTCTTATGATTATTCAGGGAACTACAGGAACTAGGAAGTGTTTCCTTATACATTATATTTTTGAAGCTCTTTTTAATTTGTCAAGTAATGGAAGAAACCCTTTTCTTCTTCTTTCTCCAACAAGAATAGATCCTTTTAATATACATGCAAACACAATACACTCTGCTCTAAAAATTCCAATTACAGAGATACAACCACTACAAGGGAAGTCACTAGTAGTATTCCAAGAAAAAATGATACACATTAGATATATATTGATTGATGAAATGAGCTTTCTAGCATCAAGGTTATTTATGCAAATAGATGCACGATTATGAGAAGCATTTCCAGAGAAAAAAAATGTACTTTTGGTGGCAGATCAATCATCCTTCTAGGCAACTTTGGTCAACTGCCTCCTGTGAGAGATAAGCCTTTGAATGTAGGTAATACAACAAAGAAATTCTTGTGGAACAAGTGCAACATTTTTGTCACTCTTGACACAATCTTTCACCGACAAGGGAATAATGACAAACAATCTTCTTTTCATAGAGTCCTCAATAACATAAGAAATGTAGAACTTGTTCTTGAATATTGGAAGTTTGTTATGTCACTTGATGATATGGTGTTGCATCCTAGAGAAAAGGATTTATTTATTGCAATAGTTCACATGTTTCCAACAAATAATTTGGTCTCCTTCCATAACAAGCATATGTTAAAATCATTAAATTCTCCAATTGCACGATGTATTGCTAAGAATTCAAGGCATTCAAAAATCATTGCTGTTGATGATGATCAATTGGTCCGTGAAGTTTTGTTGTGTCGTGGTCAGCGTGTTATGTTGACATGTAATCTATGGATTGAAGATGACTTTGTGAATAATGCACTTGGTTATGTTAAGGATATATTTTATATTCCTACCTCTAATCCACCTCAGCTTCCGATGTACACAACTGTTGTTCTTGATAAGTTTGTTGGTGTTCCATTTGACACAAGCAACTCAAAAATTGTGTATATCACACCAGCGATAAGAAGAAATCGAAAAAAAATCCTTTGAATATGGCATGGGCTCTTACAATCGACAAGTCACATCGATGGGATTTAGAATGGGCATCAGTTGGTATCAGGAATAAAGAGCAGCAAGGCCTAACCTTCATGGCCATATCCAAAGCGAAATCAATATATGGTTTACGCATTGCACTACCTTTCTCTTTTCAACGTTATGCCAAGATGAAAGATAGTGAATATGTTTCAAATGGGGAAGAAATAAGAGGAGCGATTGAATTCATTATCGCTATGACATACAACTAGCAACATTGTGACCTTTTTATAGAAAGATATTTAAATCGCTTTTAATGTCCTCTCGATTTACTTTTAATAAAATAATCATTTTCATATATTTATGAGATTAATACATTCATCATATTCATAATAATATTTGAGAATGTTGTTTACATTGTTTTTCATGTTGTTCAATTTACTTATTTTTTTTAAGTGGCTATTGTTCTTTTATTTACAACAAACTATTCAGACATAAAAAACAATTTATATGAGCCAACCATTGAAAATCAATTTTATAAATGGTTGATATTGATATTAATATTGTGGACTCATATTACATCGTGAAATGCAAAATGGAGGTTTTGAATATTGGCCACAATCTTATTCTATTTCCACAATTATATCCATTGTATTTTGAAATGAGGTTTATATTCGTATAACTTTTTATATCATTTGGCTCATGTAATATTAGATTAATTTATAGCATGAGGTTTATAATATTAAATTTTTTAACAGAAATAAAAATGGGGTGTTATGCTTTATTTATATATATCTATATATGTGTATTCTTATTTGTTTGTGTGTGTGTGTGTATCAATTTTTCTTTTGTTTTTTTGGTCTTTAAAACTCAAATATGGAAAATAATGATGTCATCTATTATGCCAAAACAGTGTGCAATATTGTTGAAGCGAAAAGTTCTCTTTCATATCTTCAGAACAAGATTGATAGAAAACATGGATTCCATCCTGATTTTATTTATGACCATATTCGTGTGCTACATGAAATGAAAACAAATGTAAAATACTTGTTATATGTGCACCAGAGGGAGTCTCGGAGGAGAACAAGAAGGAATTGGTTGGAAAGCGTTAAGTATCATGATCATTATCTTGTTGATTTGAATTGGTGTCGCTTTTGTAATTGGTCTAGTTGTGTTTTGGAAGATGCTATTACATAGATGACATTTTATGGAGTGTTTCAAGTTCAATTTTGTAGTGGAATTATTTTATGTAAAGAAGAAAAAAAATATATGTTAATTTCAATGTCCTTTCCATGGTTGCATCGTTGGTGAAATTGATTTGTTTTCTCATTATTTTTGTTGTTATGTAGAAAATTGTATGTCTATGGTCTTAAAATGTCCTATCATGTTGTTCTCATTTAAATCCAATGTGTGCAATATAGATGTGTTTTTTGCATTTATGTTCCTTTGCTCCAATGGCAGTCTTACTATTTTATTTTTTCTCTTGCATTTGCAATTTTTTGGTCTTTTGTATGGGTTTGTTTGCTTTGTTCATGTTTTTAATAAATGAAAATGTTATTGAGGTTTATAATATTATTGTTGGGCCTTCATGTGCTTGTTGTTTATATCAACATTCATGAGATTTATACTATTAATATATTCATGTATTCATATTAATGTATTTATGCTTCAAAATTTATTTATTGTTAATAACGTAGTGATATAAAAGTGTTATTGTTAATGTGTTCATGATTTATCATGTTTTAATGCTTTCATTGTATTATTATTAATGTATTGATATTAATTTTTTTATTGATGTCTTAATGGTTTACAATGTGGTTTTTATATTGATTGTGGTTTATGTTTATTATTATTGTTTTGTATTGTACAATTATTTACGTTTATAATATTGATGCCATGGATTTAGGGCTTGGGGGCTTTAAAATATTTAATATGACATATATTCTCTCATTTTCAAAAATAATCATCGTGAGCCTTATCAAACATTGCGTTATACCAAATATTGTCTTCAGATTAAAACCATAATTAACCATGGTGAATCATGGTCAACCATGGTCCAAGGTCGCATTGTAACAGAATTTGTCTCAATATGAAAAACAATGACAGTTAACCATGGTCATTGATGTTTATTTTTTTATTTATAATAGTTATCTTGGGGTTTAAACAACTTGGTTTTATAATATTAATCCATTGGGATTAAAATTTCAATCTTTTCCATTTTTAATATTGACCCCTTGCATTTTTTGATCCCTTAGGTTTATAATATTTTTCTCTTGGGTTTATAATATTAAAGGCTTGCGTTTATTTGTTCTTTGAGTTTATAATATTAATAATTCCTTTTGTTTATCATTTTATCCCTTGGGTTTATTAATCCCTTGACTTTAAAATATTATTTGCTAGTGTTTATAAATCGTTTAGGTTTTTAATATAAGTTTGTTGAGTTTATTGATTGCTTCGATTTATTAATAATTTGCTCTTATAATATTCAGTTCCTTGGGTTTATAATTTTAATAATGATTGGGTTTATTCATCCCTGTATTTATAATATTATTAATCCCTTGGATTATAATAATAATAATAATAATCCCTTCGATTTATGAAACCAAATATTAAGTGTTTAATCCATTAGATTTATAATGTTTATCCCTTTAGTTTATTTACTATTTGGGTCTATAATACTAACAATCTCTAAGGTTTATTGATCACTTGGATTTATAATATTAATAATCATACGAGTTTATCAATCCTCTATTAGAATGTTAATTCGTAGGCTTTATTAATCTTTTGTGTTTGTAATATCAAGCACTTGTGCTTCTTGATCCCTTAGGATTTTACGATTTATCATTTGGGTTCACTAATTCCTTGGGTCTATAATATTAAATGGTTGGATTTATTAGTTCCTTGGGTTTATAATAATAATAATCCCTTTGGTTTATTAATCGCTTGAGTCTTAAATATTCATTCTTAGAGTTTATTATTATCTTCGATTTTTATATTAGTTTGTTGGGTTTATCGATTCCTCAGGTTTATTAATTGCTTGGATTTATTAATCCTTTTTGTTTATAATATTATTTTGTTTGATTTACTATTTCCTTGGGTTTATAATATTAAATGCTTAGGTTGATTGATTCTTTAAGTTTATAATATTAATAATTCCTTGGGTTTATCATTTAATCCCTTGGGTTTATTAATCCCCAATATTAAGGGTTAAATAATAGTCCTAAGGTTTAATATCAATCTCGTAGGTTTACAATGTTTATTGCTTTAGTTTATTAACTTCTTGGGTTTATAATATTAACAACCCCCAGGGTTTATTGATCCCTTGGGTTTATAATATTGATAGTAATGTGTGTATATCAATTCTTTGGGTTTGAAATATTAATTCCTAGGCTTTATTAATCTCTTCTATTTTTAATATTGATCCCTTGCATTTTTTATCCCTTGGGTTTCTAATATTTCTCCTGTGGCTTTACTCATTCCTTAGCTTTATAATATGAAATGCTTGGGTTTTTTTGATCTTTAAGTTTATAATACTAATAATTCCTTTGGTTTATTATTTAATCCCTTGGGTTTATTAATCCCCTAAACTTAAAATAATGATTCCTAAGGTTTATTAATCGTTTGGGTTTTTAATATTAGTTTGTTGGGTTTATTAATTCCTTAGGTATATTGATCCCTTGCATTTATTAATCATTTTTTTTTATAATATTAATGCATTGGGTTTGTAATATTAATAATTCCTTGGATTTATTGATCTCTTATATTTATAATATTAATAGTCCCTATGTTTTATAAAATCCCAATATTAAGGGTTAAATATTAGTCTAACTATTTATGATTATCTCAATACCACAATAGATTGATCTAATATGGAAATCAACCATGGTTAGCCATGGTCCACCGTGTTTATTTTAGGGTTTATAATAGTCATGTTACGGTTTATATGCATTGGGTTTATAATTTTTATCCTTTAGGTTTATTATTCTCTTGGGTTTATAATATCAACCCCCTGGGTTTATTGATCTAAGGGTTCATATTCCTAGGGTTTAATATTATTCAACAATGGTCAACAATAAACAATCATGTTCAACCATGGTCAACCATATTCAACCATTGTCAGCCATGGTCCAACATCACATTGTGACAAGGATTGTCTCAATATGAAAATCAACCATGTTCAACCATATTTATTTTAGTATTTTTAATATTTCTCTAAGGGTTTTTATACCTTGGGTTTATAATATTAGTCCCTTGGTTTTACTATTATTCCCTTGGGTTCATAATCCCTTGGAGTTTTAGTATTAATCCCTTCAGTTTATTATTCAATTAGGTTAATATTATCAATCCCTTGGGTTTATTATTCCCTTGGGTTTATAATATAAATCATGGTCAACTATTGTCAATCATACCAAACCATGGTCAACCATGATTGAATGTCACAGTGTGACAAGGATTGTCTCAATGAAAATAAACCATGTTTATTTTAGTCTTTATAATATTTATATTAGGGTTTAGCAATGTTGGGTTTATAATATTAGTCCCTTGTGTTTAATATTATTACCTTGGGTTCATAATCCCTTGGGGTTTTATAATTAATCCCTTTGGTTTATGTTTCTCTTAGGTTCAAAATATCAATCCCTTAAGTTTATTATTAACTTGGGTTTATAATATCAATCATGGTCAACAATGGTCAACCATAACCAACCATGGTCAATCATGGTCGGATCTTGAATTATGACAAAAATTGTCTCCATATAAAAAGCATGGACAATGATGGACAATCATGGTCAACCATGGTCGGCCATGGTTGATGAAGGTCAATCACATTTTTATAGAATCAAACATGGTCAATCATGGTCAAACAATTTTGACCGTCGTGTTGTGACAAAAACTGTCTCAGTATGAAAATCAACCAAGACTAACCATGGTCTAACGTCACATTGTGACAAAGATTGTCTCGTTATGAAAATTATCCATGGTCAACCATGGTCCAACATGGCACTGTGTAAGGATTATCTCAATATGAAAGTTAACCACGGTCAATCATGTTTATTTTAGTGTTTATAATATCTATCTTAAGGTTTATATATGTTGGGTTTATAATATTAGTCTATTGGGTTTAATCTTATTCCCTTGGGTTCGTAATCCCTTGGAGTTTTAGTATTAATCCCTTTGGTTTGTTATTTCCTTGGGTTTATAATATGAATACATTGGGTTTATAATATTAGCCATGGTAAACCATGGTTAATCATAGCCATGGTAAACCATGGTTAATCATAGCCAACCATTTTATACCATGGTCAAACCATATGGTTATGAAAATAAACCATGGTCAATCGTGGTCCAACATTGTGTTCTCAGAAATATTTTGTCGCTATGAAAAACAATCATGATCAACCATGGTTAACTATGGTCCAACGTTGCATTGTGACAAGGATTGTCTCAATATGGAAATCAACCATGGTAAAAAATGTTTAATTAGGGTTTATAATATTCATGTTAGGGTTTATATACCTTGGGTTTATAGTTTTTATCCCTTAGGTTTATTACTGTCTTTGGTTTATAATATCAATCCCTTGGGTTTATTGATGTAAGGGTTCATATTTCTAGTGTTTAACATTATTCAATAATGGTAAACCATAATAAATCATGTTCAAACATCGTCAACCATGGTCCAATGTAGCATTGTGACATGGATTGTCTCAATATGAAAATCAACCCTTCTCAACCATGTTTATTTTAGTATTTTTAATATTTATTTTAGGATGTTTATACCTTGGTTTTATAATATTAGTCCCTTGGGTTTAATATTATTACCTTAGGTTCATAATCCCTTGTGGTTTTAGTATTAATCCCTTGGGCTTATAATATCAATCCTTGGGTTTATTATTCCCCGATCAACCATGGTTTATTATGATGTAAACCATGGTCAACCATGATCCAACATGGAATTGTGATAAGGATTGTCGAAATACGAATGTCAACAATGGTCAATTATGTTTTTTTTAGTGTTTATAATATTTATCTTAGGGTTTATATATGTTGGGTTTATAATATTAGTTCCTTGGGTTTAATATTATTCCCTTGGGATAATAATGCCTTGCGATTTTAGTATTAATCCCTTGGGTTTATAGTATCAACCCATGTTGGAAATAATACTGAGAGGGGGGGGGGGTGAATCAGTATTATCACATTAATAAAACTTTTTCATTTCCATAA
>APFE031118857.1:679-27966 GCA_000404065.3 Pinus taeda | reverse complement strand
AGCCTAGTTTTCAGCAGCATTTACCCTCAAGAATCTTCAGCTTTCAACCTCCTCTACAACCAACCCAATGCATGAAATAGTGCAAATGGAGGAAGTTGCAGGTCCACCATTGAAGGGATAAGTTCCTCCTTCAATGGGATAGGCACCTCATATCATGGAGTGAGCTCCCTTAGTTATGGAATGGATGAACCAAGGTGGAGCGGACTTGCCAGCGTAATATTCCTTCTAGAAGTGTCTAGAAGTGACCCAAGATAAGTTTTTAAGAATGAACTCATGCCTTTTTAACTTTTACAGGGGTTCACACCCATCACTTAATATACAGAGTGGTCAGGTTCGCAGGAAACATGATCATTAGGTGTGGCACTGCAGGCAATACTAGGAGAAAGTGCGAAGCCAGGATTTGAGACATTTTTAAGGCCTTTCTCCCATTTTCAAGGCTTGACATGAAGAGCTGAGGTTTAAGACTTGCAAAAGAGGGATGTATGAGTATCGATGGACTCACACAAACTGTAGAAAGTCATGGTGACAATTTTTTGTGTAACACCGACCATATCTTGTAATGCATTGGCAAGAATTACCACTCCTCAAACTCTCAATATAGAAGGACATATCAAGAAGAAAAAGGTAATAATGTTGATTGATTTGAGTAGTACCCTTAATTTTATTCATTTTAAGATATACAAGGAATTGAATTGCTTCCTATATCTAGAACTAGCGTGTCAAGGGATGGTTGCAAATGGAGGAACTATAAATTACTATAGAATGTTCTGTAATATCAAGATAACCATGGGGGAATATGTATTGAATAGTCCAATGCTTTCCATTCCAATGGGTGGTCTTGGTGTTGTACTAGGAGTCCAATGGTTACAATCTTTGGGTACAATAAATTTTAATTTTCAAGAATTTTTCTTGAACTTTTTTTGGGATGGAAAGGAAGTTGAATTAAGGGGTATCACAAGGAGACTATGAAATATAATCAACGCTAATGACATGAAAAAGTTTCTAAAGAAATAACAACGAGGCACAATTGCACAATTATTCTCGCTAGAGATTCAAACATCGAAATCATCTATTTCTCCATATCTCAAAAATTTCTTGGACAATCATTCCAAGGTATTTGAGACTTCCAAAGTTCCCCCACCTATTCATGATCATGACCATGCTATTCATTTGATTCCAGGAAGTGTTCCTCCAAACATTAGGCCTTACATATATCCCTATGCCCAAAAGAGTGAAATTGAACATATGGTTGTAGAAATGCTAGAGTCTGGTATAATTCAACCTAGTTAAAGTTCTTTCTATGCTCCAGTATTATTGGTGCATAAGAAGGATGGATCATGGTTCATGTGTCAATATTATAGGGAGCTCAATAGGCTCACTATTAAAGACAAATTTCCCATTCTTGTCATTTATGAATTGTTGGATGAATTACATGCAGAAATTTACTTCACCAAGTTGGACCTTCGTTCAGGATATCATCAAATTAGAATGAAGATTGAAGACATTCCAAAAACAACATTTAGAACTCATGAGGGTCATTATGAATTTTTGGTCATGCCTTTTAGCCTTGCTAATGCACCTTCTACTTTTCAAGGTTTGATGAATTCCATTTTCAAACCCTTCCTTAGAACATTTGTGTTAGTATTTTTTTTATGATACACTAATCTAAAATAAATCTTGGAAGGATCATGTTCAACATGTTGAGAGGGTGATCAAACTATTGGATGAGAAACAATTATATGCAAAAACCTCCAAATGTTTCTTTGGACTACAGGAAGTGGAATATCTGGGTCATATTGTATCTCATGAGGGTGTTAAGGTAGAACCTAACTGATATAATAATCACCCTATGAGTGATCTCAGTTAAGAATTATTAAATGAAGGTATTGCAGACTCATGTGTTGGTGTGTGTCTAGGTTATTTAAGCAACAGATCGATCAGATTGAAAATACATAGAAACTTGAAAGTGGAAGACAACCAAGAAACACAGTAAGCAAATATAAGAACACAAGAAATTAATAAGGAGTTCACCCTATCCTCCAGGGCTACATCTCCGGTCCAACTTTCAATGGTGGCCTTCTTTTATTGTGTCTTAAAGCAGAGAATTACAAAGAAGGAGCTCAATATGAGTCTCTTGTCACAGGATAGCTTGGCAGGGTGGCTCTTGGATTTCCCAAGCCACTAGAGTACACAGACTCTTGGCCTTACCAGCGTTTTGACCTCTCGGGTCTACAATGGAAGGAGCCCGATGTGGTGCTTAGTCCTGATAGATCCCCTACAGGGATGGCTCGAATTTCTCAAGCCCTCTAGTGCTTGACGCTGCCTTTGGTCAGCTCGGCCCTCTGTCTTCTTACTGCTTTTTTCTCTCTCTATCTGATTTCTCTATTCTTTCACGTCTGTGGGTGTGTCCCTTATACTGGTTTATGCATGACTTTAAAGCCACTCTAGCTCATGGTTGTTCGATTCCTCTTCCAACTCCTTCGGATCGCCTGCTACAGCTTCCCTTGGAGTTCCTTGTCTCCGTGTCATCATCAGACTGATAGGGAGTGGCCACTTGTCCTCCTGTGACTTGCGCCAGCTTGCTTCATCGGTTCGGTTCTTTAGTTACATCATGGAATGAGTCATCTGCCACCTTGGCGATCAAAGCGAACCTCAAATTCTTTTAAATCGCGGCTTAATCCCTCATTACATTCGGTCTTACCATTGGGCGCGATATCAATAGTTACATCTGGATCCCCCAGATCCAATGCCATCCACTCATTTTGCACGGTTGACTTGCTTGACTGTTAGCACGCGTTGAGTGGTGGTTTTCTCTCTCCTCCACTTGCCATGCATTAGGCTTTGAGTGGAATTGCTCCATTTTCACCAAATCTGCTTACCGCCCAAGGGTGCCCCCGATGAATACCACCAGTTTTTTTTAGAGTGCGGGTCTTGCCTTAGCCTTTAGCATTTTTCCCCATGGTTTTCCTGGCTCCCATGCGACTGAGCACTTAGGGCCCCTCCATTTCAAGGGCTTTTGCCCAGCGATGCGCGATTAGCACTAAGTGCTAATTACGCATCAAAAACTCCCTCTGTTTCCTGATACGGGCTTCCCAGGGGCTAGTTTGTCTTCTTGCACAGTCTCCATGGACCTTGGTCAGTGCGCTTTGACTGAGGTCCTCGTCGTTCCATGCTGGCTGCCAACTACCACAGTTTTAGAGGTGTTTTTGATCGCTTCTCTCAATTCTTTAAAGTCTTTCCCGACCTAGTATAGCCATGGTTCTTTTGATTATTCTTTATGGATCCAATTCGGATCACGACCTTCCCACTGAAGAGATTTTGGAACACCAAAAGTTGGTTTTCTTTCAAGCATCAACTAAGTGAGGGTACTGTTGTCTCACTTGTCTAATCTCAATCCAGTTTGCACTGCTCGGCTTCAAACCTTTGAGTCCAATTCTAAGGTACTCAACATCTCCTCTGCACATTGTCCTCACCTTCCTATCCAAGACTATGTATTCCTGCAATTCATTCAGATATTCAGGTAGCAGGTCATCAATAGAAGGAAATTGACTTTGCTCTTCAGGATCCTCAATCATTGAAGGTTCAAACAATCTCAAGCAAATTGCATTTACGACTGAGTAGATGTGCATGTAAGCTGGTAGATCAAGGTGAAAAACATTTTCACCGATCCTCTCAAGTATCTTGAAGGGTCCATACCTTATAGGCTTTAGCTTTTTACCTTCACCTTGCATCCTGTCCTTGCTGATATACAGCCAGACCAGGTCACCAACTTAGAAACTATGCTCCACCCAATGCTTGTCATGCCATGCCTTGTATTTGGCTTGGCTCCTTTCCAGTTGTTCCTGTACTGCCTGGTGGATCTCCTGGATTTGTTCAATGAACTTGGTTGCCTTGTACACATTACCGTGTCCATCAATGGTGGTATCTTTACCAAAGACAAAATCCAAAGGAGACCTTGGTGTGAAACCAAAACAGGTTTCAAAAGGAGATCTCTATGTAGAAGAATGTTTTGCTCTATTGTAAGCATGCTGCACATAATACAAGTGTTCATCCCAAAGCTTAGGATGTTTGATGTAATATCCTCTGAGTAGCTAGATCACTATCCTGTTAACTACTTTTGTCTGGTCATCGGTTTGTGGATGAAAAGTTGTGCTTTTCTTCAGTTGGGTGTCCATCAGCTCCCACAGACTTGACCAAAACTTCCCCACAAATCGGGTGTCTCGATCAAATACAATAGAAGTGGGTAACCCAAAATGAACCCATACATGTTTAAAGAATAGTTTTGCAGTTTGTTCAGCTGTAATCTGCTTATTACAATGTATCAAAATGCACATTTTGTTGAACCTATCCACAACCACATACAGATAATCATGACCTTTTCTAGACTTAGGTAGTCCCCCAACAAAATCTATGGAAACACTTTCCCAAGGGTGAGAAGGAACTAGTAATGGAGTGTACAAGCCGAGTTTTCTATTGCTAGGCTTGATTTTGGCACACATAGTACACCCTCTCACATATCTAGAAACTATCTCATTCATTTTTGGCCAATAACAAAATCTTTGCAGATGTGTAACTGTTTTACTTACTCCAAAGTGACCTGATATCAGAGAAGTGTGTGCCTCTCTGATTATCTTTACTCTCTCTGTTTGTGGAATGCAGAGTTTCCCACAATGATATAAGAGTCGGTCCTTCACATGATAATCCAATTCTTCTACCGTTTTGCCTTGACTCAAAGTTGCATATACATCTTTAAAGCCTATATCTCGAGCATATTGTTCAATGTAGCCTTCATGTAGTACATAATTATGCTTAAGTATAGTAGATAACATGTCTGCAACTTTGTTATGTATTCCCTTTTTATATCTGATGACTAAATGAAACTATTGTAGAAAACCCATCCATCTGTAGTGCCTTGATTGCTGCAATTTAGTTTGGGAGTGTAGATATTGAAGTGGTTGATGATCAGTATGTATTACTGTCTCTTTGCCCATTAAGTAATGTTTCCACTTTTTCACACTCTAAACTAATGCATACAATTCTTTCATATGTAGGATAGTTAACTACTGTAGGAATAAAAGTCTCAGAATGATAACATATGGTTTACCGTGTTGTGTCAACACTACTCCCATGACAGAGTCACTAGCATCTGTTTGGATCTGAAATGGTCTTTGTAGATTAGGCAGTGCTAGTACAGGTGTTGTACTAATCTTTTCTTTCAAGGTGTCAAAGGCTTTTTGATGTTTGCCTCCCCACTGAAACACCTTGTTCAATCTTGTCAAAGCATGTACGGGAGATGCAATTGAGGAAAAGTTAGAGATGAACTTCCTCCATTATTGTGTTGCTCCTAAGAAGCTTCTCACTTATGTAGTAGACTTGGGTTTAGGCCAGTTTACAATGACTGCCACTTTAGAGGGATATATTTTCAATTCACCACCCCCTACTATACGACCCAAATAATTTAGAGATGTTTTGCCAAATTCACATTTGGAGAGTTTAACATAAAGTTTTTCTCTTTTCAGAACATCTAAGATCTGCTTAACATGCTTTAAGCGTTCCTCCCACATTTTACTAAAAATCAGAATGTCATCCAGATATACAATAACAAAATCATCAAGAAAAGGTCTGAGTACATCATTCATTAATCTCATGAAAGTAGCAGGGGCATTGGTTAAGCCAAAAGGCATATCCAACCACTCATACAATCCCTGCTTTGTTTTGAAAACAGTGTTCCATGCATCTTGCTCTATAACTCTGACCTGATGGTATCCACTGTGCAAGTCCAGCTTGGTGAAATAAACAGCTTCCTTCAATTGATCTAAAAGATCATCTATGCGAGGAAGGGGATAACAATTTTTTATTGTTATCTTATTCAGTGCTCAATAGTTAATGCATATTCTCCACGAGCCATCTTTCTTTCTCACCAAAACGATTGGTGACCCACATGGTGATGTGTTAGGCCTGATGAACCCCTTCTCGAGCAACTCCTGCACTTGCTTCTTGATTCCAGCATTCTCTAAAGTAGACAACCTGTACATTCCAATGTTAGGCAATGGAACATCTTGCTGCAAAATAATATCATGTACTATTTCCTTTTTGGGTGGCAGGCCTTTACGTTCTTGAAATAGGACATCATATTCTGAAACAATCTTTTTTATATCAACTTGCTACTTAGCATTACAACCCTCAAATATATTGGTTTTATCAGGTTTCTTTTCCTTTACAACCATTAGTAATAATTGTTTGCATGAATTTATCATTCTTTTCATTTGCCTTGAGTTTATGAGAGTATAATTATTCTTGAGCTTATGAGCTCTTACAAATTATTCGATTCCATCTTTAACAAGTAGATACTTGTTCTTAGCTCTATAGAAAACAGCTTTTCTATCATACAAGTAAGGACTCCCTAAAACAATTCCACATATATCCAAAGGAATTATGTTTAACTCAACCTCATCTACAAATGTTGACCCAAAAGAAAACTTGAGTTTGCACTGTCTAGTCACTTGTAGTTGTGCTTTATCATTCAACCATCCTAATGGGTATGGTTTCTTGTGAGGTGTAGTTGCTAATCCCAATTTCTTTACAATTGCTTCAGAAATCAAATTTACTTGTGAGGCACTATCAAACAAGGTATCAGTCTTTTGATGTTTGGAAACAACTTGAATATGGAAAAGCTCATGTCTTTTTCTCTCATGTTCTTCATCAATAATAGATTGAGCAGAATTACTAGTAGATGCTTTAGAAATCTTACTTTTTATACCTGTGGTTGCAATGATTGTTTCAACTCCCGAGTCTGACCCCAAATCTTTCTGAATAGCTGCATCAATCTTCTTCTTCTTGCCCTCGGACTTCTTAGGTCTCAGCTCTGGATGCAGAATCCAATAGTGCTCATCATCATGCCCATCCTTTTTGCAGTGACTGCATGAAGCTTTGCTTTTCTGTGCAGTGTTAGCCTTCCTTGCTTTCGACTTCTGCTTTCTTTTCTCCTTGCTCTTTCTTGCAGTGGGTTGGGATGGTCCCCAAACTTCTGGATTTCCATTCTTTTCTCTAGCCTCTAGATGAGTAGCTTGTACAGATACCTCATCTATATTAGTGGGATTAAACATGAGGATGGTGTGCCTCATGTAGCTATGTAGACCACCAATGTACTTCAAAAGAGTCTCTGGTGAGTCTAATGAGATCCCTAGAATCAATGCTTCTCTTTCTAAATTCTTTAGTGTTCCGCACACTTTGCCCTTTCAATTGCCGAAGAGTTTGCCAACTCATCATGGCTTGTTGCATGTAGGCCAATGGATAGAATTGCTTCTTTTTGGCAGAAACAAATTCACTCCAGACAGAGATCGTCTTACCATGTTTTTTCATGTCAGATTGGGTTCTGCCTTCCCACCAAACCAAGGCAGTGCCTCCTAGGTGTAGGCTTTCCAGCTGAATTTTACTCTTGTCTGAGTCGATGTTCTGCACTCTGCAATACACATCAATTTTTCTAATCCAATTGTCCAACTTTTTAGCATTTAGCTCTCCATCATATATAGGCAAGTCAAATTTAACATCTAGCTTGATCAAAGATGCTTTCTTATTATGCACAGGGCTATTAAGCGGTGTGAGAAAGTTTTCCTCTTTCCCTTTTCCTTTTGAGTGGTCATGGGAATGAGATTCATCTTCTTCTTTATCTTGTTTAGAACTTGATGAATCTTCATCCTTATGTTTTCTAAAGTCCCTATACATTCCTTCTACCATAGACTTTATAGTTGGGAAACTTTCTATGAATTGAGGGTCTAGCCCCACAGAACCTTCCTCTGACATTGTAATATTCCTAATTAGCCATGGCTAATTGGAATATTCGATTTTGCCCAATTTTTTCCTTCTATAGTTATTTATAAATAAAAAAATGAGGACGGGGGACATAACTCACTTTAAGAATAAAAAGTCACTTCCTAGTAGCACAAAGTTGTGACTTAAGGAGGAGCCAAGGGGGCCAAAGGGGGACATAGAAATGGGGCCCATGCAGACACATGGAGGGACTGTGCAGGAGGAAAGAACACATGGCAAGAGGGGAATCACGTAGGAGGAGGTGAGCCTAGGGATTGTGAGAGGTAGAGGCTATAAAAGAGAGAGGAGCCCCCTCATTTTGGATCATTCTAGTTATGAGCATTTGTGATAGTGATTTCAACTTAGAGCATGCTCGCTGTTTAGCTAGTCTACAACACTGTTTAGTGCATTGAGTGTCGCCGTTTGAAGATCTCACCCTTAGCCTCAGGGGACTTCGAGTGCTTGCACGGGCAAGGTATTTCCATTGGAATTCCAGCAGTAGATTCATTATCATTTTAGCAGTAGTTTCATCAGCATTTCAACAACAGTTTCATCAACGTCTTTGAGGAACTACGTAGAACCCCAAGGGGGTGATTTTTTGGGGTCGTCCATTTCATAAAAGCTTTCTGGGATTTTCTAGGTTTTTTTAGTAGAGTTTGATTCCAGAGTTTTAGCCTTTCTGAGGAGGGGAGTAGCCCCAAATCCTCATTCAATTTCCAGCAGCAGCAATAGCACGACCGTTTCCTAGCAGCTGGGACGCAGATCAGTGTGAGGCCATTCTAGGAAAGCTTTCTAGGTTTTTCTGGGTTTCTTGAGTAGAGCCCGAATCCAGAGTTTCAGCTTTTTCCGAGGAGGGGAGCAACCCCAAATTATCATTTGTTTTCTAGCAGCAGCAACAACACAACAGCAACATCCACGCAGAGAGGCCATTCTTGTCATTCTGAGAGTATTTCTTCACTTGCCTTATGCAAGTCGAGGTGCCATCTATCTAATCACCTCTTGTACTCATTTATTGCTTAGTATAATAAAATGGCTTAGCATTTCTCGTTGCATTTCTTGTGTATCTACTTATATTTCTAGTTTACATTATTATATGTTGTTCCACTGTTATTTTATCACTTCTGGGTTATTATATCATTTGCACATATTTGGTTGGAGTTTTTACTGGGGTTTGAGGAATATTCTCGGTTAGGAATATTACAGACATGGTCTTCCGAGGATAGACTCTCCCAATCTCAGGATTAGTTTCGACCAACTCTCCTTCTCCTAATTTGAGCTTTGATCTAGTGAGCATTCAACAGCTAAACCAACACAAGCTTGTCTAACCTTACAACCTAAAGCTATGATACCACTTGATATGATAATCACCCTATGAGTGATCTCAGTTAAGAATTATTAAATGGAGGTATTAAAAACTCATGTGTTGGTGTGTGTCTAGGTTATTTAAGCAACGAATCGATTAGATTGCAAATACATAGACACTTGAAAATGGAAGACAGCCGAGAAACACAGTAAGCAAATATAAGAACACAAGAAATTAATAAGGAGTTCACCCTATCCTCCAGGGCTACATCTCTGGTCCAGCTTTCAGTGGTGGCCTTCTTTTATTGTGTCTTAAAGCAGAGAATTACAAAGAAGGATCTCAATATGAGTCTCCTGTCACAGGATAGCTTGGCAGGGTGGCTCTTGTATTTCCCAAGCCACTAGAGTACATAGACTCTTTGCCTTACCAGCTTTTTGACCTCTCGGGTCTACAATGGAAGGAGCTCGATGTGGTGCTCAGTCCTGACAGATCCCCTACAAGGATGGCTCAAATTTCTCAAGCCCTCTGGTGCTCGACGCTACCTTTGGTCAGCTTGGCCCTCTGTCTTCTTACTGCTTTTTGCTCTCTCTGTTCTTCTGCGTCTGTGGGTGTGTCCCTTCTGTTAGTCTATGCATGGATTTAAAGCCACTCGAGCTGATGGTTGTTCGATTCCTCTTCCAACTCCGTCGGATCGCCTGCTACAGCTTTGCTTGGAGTTCCCTGTCTCAGCGTCATCATCAGACTCACAAGGAGTGGCCACTTGTCCTCCTGCGACCTGTGCCAGCTTGCTTCATCAGTTCAGTTCTTCAGTTACATTGTGGAATGACTCATCTGCCACCTTGGTGGTTAAATCAGACCTCAAATTCTTTTAAATTGTGACTTAATCCCTTGTTACATCTAGTCTTACTGTCGAGCGTGATATCAACCGTTAGATCTGGATCCCCTAGATCCAATGTCATCCGCTCATTTCACGTGGTTGACTTGCTCGACCATTAGCGCACGATGAGCAACGGTTTTCTCTCTCGTTCACTTGCCATGCGTCGGGTGCTAAGTGGAATCGCTCTGTTTTCACCAAATCTACTTATCGCCCAAGGGTGCCCCCGATGAATATCGCCGACTTTTTTTAGAGTGTGGGTCCCACCTTACCCTTTAGCTTTTTTCCCCACGGTTTTCCCGGCTCCCACGTGACCGAGCCCTTGGGGCCCCTCCATTTTGATGGTTTTTTCCTAGCGATGTGCGATTAGTGCTAATCGTGCATCAAAAACTCCCTCTGTTTCCCGATTCGGGCTTCCCTGGTGCTAGTTTGTCTTCCTGCATAGTCTCCATGGGCCTCGGTCAGCGCGCTTTGACCGAGGTCCTCGTCATTCCACGCTGGCTGCCAAATGCCACTGCTTTAGAGGTGTTTTTGATCGCTGCTCTCAATTCTTTGAAGTCTGTCTTGACCTGGTACAGCCATGGTTCTTTTGATTATTCTTTATGGATCCAATTCGGATCACTAACAAAATTAAATCCATTAAGGAATGGAAAATTAAAACAACCATAAAGAATCTTCGAGGATTTCTTGGATTGAAAGGGTATTATCGCAAGTTTTTTAATAATTATGGGAGAATAGAAGCACCTCTAACAACATTATTGAAGAAAGATGCATTTTCTTGGACTCTAGAAGCAACTAAGGCTTTTGAACATCTTAAAGAGGCATTGTGGCAAGCATCTATTTTAGCTATGCTATACTTCACAAAAACCTTTATTGTGGAATGTGATGCCTCAAAAAATGGAATTGGTGACGTTTTAATGCAAGAAGGAAGACCCATTTCTTTTGAAAGCCATCCAATCAAAAGAAAGTATTTACACAAACATATTTATGAGAAGGAATTGTTGACAATACTACATGCACTAAAGCAATGGAGTCCTTACCTAATGGGAAGGCACTTCAAGGTAAAAATAGATCATGATAGTCTTAAATACTTTTTGGAACAAATATTATCCTCACAAGAGCAGCAAAAATGGGTCACAAAGATGTTGGGTTATGACTTTGAAATCGTCTACAAAGAAGGGAAGAAAAATGTTCTTATAAATGTACTCTCACGAAAGGATGAGGATGTAGAAGGATTTCTTTGTGCCATTTCTATTATCCAACCAGATTGGATAGCTGAAGCAAGGGATGAATTGAAGCATGATGAAGAAGTATGGATGCTCATTCAAAAGTTGTAGCAATATCTCAGTATATCGGATACATTTTGCTGGAAAAACGATTCATTCTAGTAAAAATATTTCTTATATCTTTGTAATAATTCCAAAATCAAACAAAATATTCTTTTGGAATTGAAAACCTCTCCCTTAGGAGGGCACTCAGGATTTTTAACAAACTTACCATAGGGTCAAGAAGGAATTTTTTTGGGAGGGCCTTAAATTTGATATTTAAAAGTTTGTGGCAGAATGTTTGGTTTGCCAACAAAATAAAGTTGAGACAATTAAGACCCAGGTCTTTTACAACCTTTAGCCATTCCAAGTCAACGTTGGGAGGAGGCTTCAATGGATTTTATCACAAGTTTACCCAAGTATGAAGGAAGGATTGTCATAATGGTGGTAGTTGATAGACCTACTAAGTATGCACATTTTTGTGCATTATCTCATCCATTTAAAGCCGGTATAGTTGCCACTACATTTATGGAAACAATTCAAAAGCTACATGGAAACCCAAAGATTATTGTAAGCGACAAAGATCCTATTTTCACTGGAAATGTTTGGACGGAAGTATTTTCTTGTTTGGGTACTCAATTAGCTCATAGATCATCTTATCATCCTCAATTTGATGGGAAAACTGAGATAGTGAACAAATATTTGGAAGGATATCTTCGTTTCTTTGTATCTGATAAATAAACACAATGAGTCAAGTGGTTACCTCTAGCTAAATGGTGGGATAACACTTCTTTCCATGTTGCAGCAAAAATGACCTCATTTATGGAACTTTATAGATATCATCCATCACATCATATTTAAGAGAAAATTCTAAGGTTAAAGCTGTGGAAGATCACATCGAGCATCAAAAACAAGTTCTCCAACTCTGAAAGGATAACCTCACTTTGGCGCATAATCGAATGAAACAATAGGCATATCAACATCACATTGAAAGAATTTTTGATGTAGGCGACTGGGTATTTTTATGACTACAACCATACAAACAAATGTCCCTCAAGCAAGCTAATAATAAATTATCACCAAAGTACTATGGTCCTTACAAAGTGTTGAAAAATATTGGTATTATTGCATACAAATTGGAGCTTCCTGCATCTTCCTGAGTGCACCTAGTTTTCCATGTTTCATGCTTAAACAAGGTTATAGGTGACAAGCTCCCAGTTCAAACAATATTTCCAGAACTTGATGAGGAAGGAAAAATCATATTGGAACCTGAAGTAGTCACATAAAAGGGAACCCGACAGCTACAAAGTCGATCAATTTCAGAGTATCTCATCAAGTGGAAGAACATACTTGTTGAAGATTCCGCATGGGAGGATGAGAATTTTATACAAAAACATAAAAAACTAATCAAGTTTAGAGAACAACACTTTTTTGAAGGAGATGGGCATGTTAGGTCCCTATACTACTAGTGTATCCCCTTATTGTTATTGTTGTGCCCATGTAGTCCCCATATTATTATATTATGACCCATATAAGCCCACTATTATTATTTTTGTGCCCTTACATTATTAATTTTATGTAGGCTCTTATTACATTATGACCCCTTAGACTCATATATATATAAAGGAGGTCTTCTCATTTGTATCATCCAAGAATTGTTTATTTATGTAATGTAAAGGATGTTTTTCCTTCAAAGAGGATAATTTTGAAGTCATTGATCTATCTCTTTTTTGATCTGGTTACATAACATTTGACATATCACATTTACCATATTGCAAACAATATCAATCAATGAGAGACTGATCAAATCAGTTTTATCTATCCACCTAAAATTTCAAATTTCCATAGAATATACATCACATAGATTTAAGTCATTATTTCCATAGATGTTATATTTTTGAGTTACACATTGCCTAGGAATCATGGGTAATAACAACAATAATAACTAGCCAAAACCCTTGTATATGTACAATGAGATTTATCCCACTTGTTTGAAAAAATTGTGTGTGTGTGTGTATTTCATTTTGAATTACTCAATCTAAAAATCAACTAGGCCATAACATACATGTTATTGGGTGAATATTTAGATGTGTGTGTGTGTGTGTGTGTGTGTGTGTGTGTGTGTGAGAGAGAGAGAGAGAGAGAGAGAGAGAGAGAGAGAGAGAGAGAGAGAGAGAGAATTGTGGATTGGGCACATAAGTATATCAAGAGTTTCCATTGAAAAATGAAAAAATGAATATATGAATTGTCTCTTAGATATTATGATAACGAATTATAGATATTTCTAATGAATTGTCTATTCTATGTGTATGTAGGAACATGTTATGATCTTTGTGCCTTAAAAATGATAAGAATGTTGTTTTTTCATGACTTTCTAGACTAATAATTACTTCCAATGATTTCTTGATTAGTTTATATTATGTCACATTCATCATTAAGATATTATACATAGAAAACATTCAAAAACAAAATAATAATGACAATAGGATCATGAAGAAACAACCAAACACAAGAGACACAAAAATTTACCCAAGGAAAATGCTCTTCTAGGGAAAAAACCAATAAGATTTCCTTAGAGAAAATTTTCCAATTCAACAAGAGATACAATCTAAACTTTCCAATCAAATAAAGTAAAACTGAAGAGTAACCAAACCCAAGTCAAACCTAGTCAAACAAAGAATTCACCCTGCTAATATAGCTTCAGAAATTTGGTCAACTTGACCTTAGAAAATTTCGGCCTGCCTTAGAAAAATTCGATTTGTTGCCTCAAAAATCTCCCACATCATGCCTCAATTTCGCCCTTCATTATGCCTTACATTTTTCCTTCATTGTGCCTCATAATATATCTCTTATGATCTGAATTGGTCAGAAATGGAGGACGATGAGTGTTAAATTATAATGATATAATATGCCCCAAGGTGGTGTGTCTATTGGGTTGGGTCAACCTATACTTTTGGAGCCCACTTAACTTTAAGGAGACAAATATCTTAAATTTAAAAAAATTGCTTTCCCTCTTTTGAAGCCAACTCGAGATTCAAATTATATTTATCATTTTATTTCATATGAAGATTGACCATAGCTACAAAAATTCAACAAAGGAACCAATAGTTACAGTCCACTTTGAGGGGATACCTCCTTATACAATAAATACAATGAACAAGACATTACTTGATGATTCTAAGACTATGTGTCCTTGGTATATATGTAGGATACAAAGGATACAATTATAATAAAAAGGGACCATGAGGGTTTCTAGCCTACATAACAATATAACAATAGAAATTTAATCACTCAATATCTAGGACTTAATAAGGGGATTTTGTGTTAACATGTGGCTTATGTAGGGCTTAATACGGCCCTCCACTTCAAAGAATAATTTTCCTCAACACTTGATGATCTATGGGTGTTTCTGTTAGCCTCTCTCATAAAACAATAATAAATCCAAAAATAAATTAATTAATTAAATATTCCAAGTTAGGAATTTGTGCCTAACTCTTGGGTTGTTCCTCTAAGATAGGAGTTAGTTTAGGTAACTCCTATATTGGTGTGTGTCTGGTGAGAAATTATCTCAACCAAAGGAGAAATTATCTCAACCAGAGGTGTCTAAGATAGCATGCACTATCTTGAGACATTGTCTCTCATTTATTTATTTGTAACATTACATTCAATTATTTTTAATGTGTAATGAGAGAGAAGCATGAGGCTTCAACCTTTTTCCGCCAATATTTTGTCTCTGGTTTTTATGTGTGTTTTTCTGTAATCTGTTGGAGTTAATTTCATTTTTATCATGTGGTATCAGAGCGTTGAGTTCTTTGGGTTTGGTAGCACCATGCAGAAGTGACAGATAATCTTTGTGAATCCTTGTGTAATCGAGGATTTAAATGACGAATGGAGTTCGACGTTTAGGGAGTCAACAAATTGCAACTATAGCAATTCCAACGAATAAAAAGGAGCTCATCCAGGGAGGAGCCAGTGTAAATTGATCCACGATGTTCGTAGATATGAATGCTTCAATTCTTGCAGATTTTGGATTGTAATGCCCTCAGATCCAGTCTGTTCGGCTTCATGCGAGATAGACATCTAACTTTGGGTGAAAATTCTGAGGTTTTTGCAAATAATTTAAGCGGTTTTCAAATTTTTCCTGAGCAGATTCAAGCTATTTTGTGCATATAGCGAAGCGCTGGGATTCTTCGATCCAATTAAGGGCTATATCTGGTAGCTCTGAGCATAATTCTTGCCACTATGTCTGCGGAGATCGATGTTCTGCTAACCACAGAGTGTATTTGCTGTTGAAATCCATGTGGAGCTGAGTTCGGACATACAAAGGGTTCTGTCTTTGGAATTCTGGTGCAAATGCTAGAGATGGTCAAGTAGACAGAACCCTGACCGAATGATAAGAGAGATCTTGTAAGGTTTCTGTTTTCCCCGTCAAACCTGCAACCACGTGACTACAAAGCTGATCCTGAGTTCAAATGCTAGAATGAAGAATATCGACGACTGTCTAAATGTCATGGCATATTAATCCAATGCTTCAAGAGTTGAGTGGACAGAATCCTCAATTGACGCGGCTTATTCAAGACCACCCGACTGATTTTCTTCGCCAAGTTAATGAAATGGTTGAAGATGCTGAAGGGAATTTCTTCAACAAGCTTGCTGGAGCAATGCCCTAGGATATTAATGTAACTCCAAAGGAAATGTGAGGCAAAACGATTGGGAAACTTATTTTGTACCCTTAGTTTAAGGTTTTTTCATGGGAAATTGCCCGATTGGGTATTTTTTCTTGAAATTTCGAAGTTCAGGCGCATCTGAGTTTATATTTTTGTGGGGGGAGCTCTCTTCTTCTATTGGAGATTTGTTGAACCAAAAGTTTGATACAATTTACAGGATTTGATACCTATACCTGTTATTTAAATTCTCTTGGGGTATTAGTCCGATGTGAAGCCACTAAATAGAGAATATAAACCCTCGTTGCAAAGGAGAGAAATCATTGCAACAACTGTGAGGACATAAAAGTGTGTGTAAAGAATTTGTTGGCACTGGAGAAAATCCGCTAGCTGGATAAGATCAAAGGCAACAGAAGGTTGGTTTTTGTGGAAAATCTGCTACACAAGTCTGAAGGAAATCTCTTCATCATCCTGAGGCCGCAATTTTTCCTTCTATGCACTTTTCCTCATTGAATTTTCTAAGAAATCGAGGCCATTAATCTGTTGAGACTGGTTAAGTTGTACACCTTGAGGAAGTCAGAGGAAGCCAATTTGGATGATGACCTTACTCAAAGTTTTCAATCTCCACAGTCCCTTGTAGCCATTGCGTAGAATCCAATTGTTTTTTATGGGCTTTGGATTGCTATTGCGGGAAAATCGCTAATTTTCATTTTTGTGGGCGTGGAAGAAATCTTTTTATTCAGGCAAAGCGTTGCTTCATGAATATTGTTTCTTTTCACGAAATTTTGATTGATATTGCAGGAAGTCAGCCAGCCTAAGCCAGCAAGAAGCTAGCTAGCAACAAGCCAGTAGTGTCAGCTAGGTGGCCCAATGGAAACTTGGTGAGGTTTTTCTCAGTTTTTTTTTGTTATTTAAAAAAAAGGGGGGGTTGTAGTCAAAGATGAAAGGGTCATAATTTTCCAAAGTTAAAAGTCATTAAATGGTTGGTAAAATAATTTTTTTGGAGTAATAAGGTGATAAAGTGTGATTTTTAGGAGAGATAAGGAGTGAATAAAATCATTTATTTGTAATGGTGTGATAAGGATTGAGTTTTCTTTCTCTGTAAGTTTGAAGTGATCGGTTTTTCAAAAGAAAGCTCATTGTTGTAGGAGGTTGAGTCAGTTTTTTGAATGCATTTGCTTCCAAAATTTGCAAGCGTCAGATTCTCACTATTTAAGAAAGCTTCAGTGGCAATGTTGTAAAAGATGAAAGATTGATGACCTTATTACTTAATAAAGACATATTATTTGTGGTGATTGTGTCCTAGATCCGCCCGAAATTGAATAAGGGGATCTAAGGTACACTATGTGTGCTTGATGGCGCATGTGTTTTATGGCTTCATGTTTTTGCCTTTTGATCTGTGTCTAGTTGTGACACTTCAATAATTTCATTTAATATCGCATACATAAAGCAAGCACACCACATAGCTGCAAGATCAACACTACAACAAATAATCAAAGTTCTCAACATCGGCATTCTACCTCAACAAAAAAATTCACTCAAATACAATCAAGTTCATGAATCTACAAATTCCAGCATTTCAAAGAAAAGTCTACATCAACATTCTTGTAAACAAATTTAAGAACTTGGTAATCAAACTCAAATTACATTGAATTGTAAGGGTGCATTCCCGGTTGAAACCGACACCCACATTTTGATTTGATCAGAAGTCAAGTGCGTCAATTCTCTTCCACTTAGTCAGATTAAGACAAGTGAATTCTCTGTTTTATGTGAGTCATTAAAATCATTGTAAGCTTTTTTGGGTGCATTTTCGACAGTGTTCGACACCCTTCCTTTAAAGCAAATCCAAGTGAATGCATGAATTTTAACTCTAAAGAAAACAAGCAACAAGTTTACATCTCCTGCAAGCGAGCGTGATTATTCATTCAACCAAATTGCATTAATTCAGTGCAAAAATCAACACATCAAGCGAGCCAGAGTGAAGTTTATTACAATAATCATCAAACAAGTAAAATCAATCAAGTAAGTTGACATCGACATCAAGCGAGCGTGGCTATTCATTCAAGTGAATGTGAATTCATCAAGTAAGTCAAGTGAGCGCTTAAACAAACGCGATCGTCATCAAGCGAGCGTGAATTCCAGAGTTTAAGCGAGAAAATTTTACAACTCTAGCAAGTGCAATCAACAACAAATCAAGCGAGTGTGCCATTCAAGTCACATTCAAGTGAGCCTGTCCTTCAAGTGAAATAGTTCAAAGTACGACATCTCCTACAAGAGAGCCTGATTTCAAGTAAGCAAGTTCAGATGGCACAATATATTCAGTTGTTAAACATTCTTCACAGTTTGATCATCTCCAGTGATGACGACATGGTGCACATCAACAAAGACACTCTTGCTGATCTTTCACGGCATCTACAATAAACACATGAAACCATTGAGTTTCTTCAACTAGAATTGCAACTACAAAGAGATGAGCTGCAACAAAAGAGTGCTTCTTCCAAGTCATTCAACCGTACAGATGAAGATATATATGTTGATTCCAAATCACTCATCCAAATAACTTCAAGTGTCGAAGTTGTTCATGATCAAATTCAAATTTCTTCGAAACCCATCATCAAGCCCTGGGAAGAAATTCAAAATAACAAAAATCGACGAGGCTTAGGATATGTCACTGATGACACCAACTTACATATCCCAGATTATTCCAAGCCAATTAAGTTCGTGAGTGCAGGATTTCTTGAACCACTCACCTCAGTAGGTTCTGAAAAAGTTGTAGACAACCAAAAATGCACGCAACCTGACGTTGATGTCCAACCGAAATGTTCTCATTGTCAAAGAACCGGTCATATGGAAGATCAGTGTTTTGATCTCCATCCTTGTTGCCATTGTGGCAAGCCCAATCATTCCTCAAAAAAATGTCGCAACCAACAAAAATCAGCCAGATTGAAGATACATTATGCATGGATCTGTCCTTGGGAATGGTCATCCACAGTCAAAAGATTGTCTCAGTTCTACAACCGTCTACAATCACACATAGTGCAACCAGCAGTAAACCGATAATGGTACTCTCCTGCAGTTGAATGAGGGAGTACAACAATGAAACTCTCCTACACCTGAAGGGGGGGAGTTCAGATATATTTTGGAGAATATTATCTCTCCTTTCAGCGGACAAAGGGGGGAAATGTCAATGAAATTGACAAGTGGTTGTCTGACTAAAAGTCTCGACAACATCAGCGAAGCAGCTAGTGGGCATCTTCATCAAATTGTGTCAGTGGACACCGGATGCTGTTTTCAAGCAAAGGAAAGTTGGATCCTTTTGCGGCTTGGCACATGATGGAGTTGTCAAGCGTCCTTCTGAGATGAATCAGTCATGCAGCTGACTCAGTCTCTTCATATTGCAGTTTCTTCAGCATCCAGATTTGGCAGTTTTTTCAGGCAATGCTTTTGAGAATCAACATGAAAACTTAGAAGATGGTTCCTCGTTCTTATTTTGGATTTATCATTGAGGGGGGGAATGTTAGCCTCTCTCATAAAACAATAATAAATCCAAAAATAAATAAATTAATTAAATATTCCAAGTTAGGAATTTGTGCCTAACTCTTGGGTTGTTCCTCTAAGATAGGAGTTAGTTTAGGTAACTCCTATATTGGTGTGTGTCTGGTGAGAAATTATCTCAACCAAAGGAGAAATTATCTCAACCAGAGGTGTCTAAGATAGCACGCACTATCTTGAGACATTGTCTCTCATTTATTTATTTGTAACATTACATTCAATTATTTTTAATGTGTAATGAGAGAGAAGCATGAGGCTTCAGCCTTTTTCCACCAATATTTTGTCTCTGGTTTTTATGTGTGTTTTTCTGTAATCTGTTGGAGTTAATTTCATTTTTATCAGTTTCTGCATGAAACACTCATCTTCCCATGTCACTTCTTCTATTGGTTGATTCTTCCATTTGATAAGGTACTCAGTAGTTGCTCGATTTCTCAACTACATAGTCCTTTTTTTCCAAAATTGTTTCTAGTTCTTGTATTATTTTCCATTCTTCATCAATTTTTGTTAGAAGAGTTTGGAATGTGATCTTATCATCAATTATCTTCTTTAATCAAGAAACACATAAGATTGGATGTAAATGTGAAGATGGAGGCAATCCAATTTGTAGGCCATACTTCCAATCCTCTACAATGACTTAGAGGGGCCATAATATCTTAGAGCTAATTTATTGTCCTTCTTTTGATGCTCGAGGGACATCTATTTATATGGTTTTAGTCTCACAAATATGCAATCCCCCACTTCAAGTTCATTTTCATTGCAATTTTGATATGCTTGTCTCATCCTATTTTATGTTGTAACCAAGTTGTCCTTCAATAGTTTGAGAACCTCTTGTTGGTATTGGATGTGGTCCTCTACTGCTTGAGCCTTTATATTCCCTTTCAAGGGTGATATCCATAAAGTGCCATAAATGATGACATTTTTTATGAAGTATGGAAGGATGTGGTGTACCAACATTCTTCCAAGGGAAACCATCTGACTCATTTTGTTTATTTATCAAATGAAAAGAAACGTAAATATCCTTCTAAACATGTATTCACAATCTCGGCTTTCCCATCTATTAAGGATGGTAAGATGAGTTGTGAGCCAATTGAGTACCCAAACAAGAAAACAATTTAGTTCAAAAAATTTCAATGAAAATTGGATCTCTATCACTTACAATAATCTTTGGTATTCCATGTAGCTTTTGTATTCTTTCCATGAAAGCTTTTGCCACAATATTTTATTTAAGAGGATGGGAAAGAGAGAAAACTGGGAACACTTTTTCATTCCATCTAACACAGCCATAATGACACTATTTTCTTCATATTTGGGTAAACCTATAATAAAATCCATTGAAACATATTCCCAACACTGACTTTGCATGGCTAATAGTTGAAGGAGAACTAGGATCTTGATTGTCTCTACTTTATTTTGTTGTCATACCATATATTCCACCACAAATTTTTACACATATTCTTTAAGAGCTTCCCAAAAAAATATTTCTTGATTCAATGGTATGTCTTCAAGAACCCTGAATGTACTCCTATAGGAGAGGTGTGTAATTCCAATAGGACCTTTTGTATAAGTTCATAATTATTACATAAGTATAAGTGGTCTTGATACCATAACAAATCAATTTTCCATGTAAATATTTCTACTACATTAGGTTCCTCTTGTATCTATTTAATGATCGTTCCTATCTTCTCATACTATTTCCATTCTATCCTTTCTTCTTCCACCTAATCAGATTGTGGAATAGAAATATCACATAGTAAACAATTTGTGTCTTCCACTTTCCTTGATAGCGCATCTTCCACAATAATTTTTTTCCCTTTTTGTAGATAATTTCAAAGTCATAACCCAACATCTTTGTGACCCATTTTTTTTCCTCTTTCAGAGACAGTATTTTCTCCAATAAGTACTCACACTATCATGATCTATTTTTACTTTTAAGTTTCTTTCTATTAGGAATGGAGGTCATTTCTTAACTACATGTAGTATGACCAATATTTTTTTTTCATAGATGGGTATGACTAAGTTCTTTCATTTAAGTTTGATACTTTTATAGGTAAGGGGTCTTCATTCTTGCATAGAATATACACCAATTCCATGGTATGAGGCATCAAAATCCACAATAAATAATTTTGTAAAGTTAGGTTTCGCCGAGATAGGAGTTGTACACATAGCCTGTTTAAGTTCTTCAAATGCTTTGGTTTCTTCTTTAGTCCAATAAAATTATTCCTTCATTAATACTTTTCTTAGAGGTGATGTTATTTGACCATAATTCTTGACAAATTTGCAATAATAACTTGTCAATCCAAAGAATCCTGTAAGTTTATTCAAGGTATTTGGGATTGGGAATTATGTCTAGCTTTGATTTTGTTAGGATCCACCTTGACACCATTGTGTGATACAATATGACCCAAATATTCTGCTTCTTCAACCCCAAAGACACACTTGGAAGCCTTTTTCCTCCATGTGGAAAGAGACACAAGGTGGAGGACACAAGGAAAAGGGAACCTTGCATAGTTGTTATGTAATATAAGCCTTCATGAACAACAAGAATTTTAAGATGTTGTCCACTCAAAATGTGGTATAACCTAGCATTCCATGTGTTAATGGAGTTGGAACATTTAGTTTCATGGACTCAAGGTTCTAGAGAAGTAATTGTCCAGTTAAATATTGCAAGTGGACATGAATTGCAAGGATAGTTTTGACACTAAGTTTTGTACTCATAAAAAATAATTGTTTATGTCCTAAATTTAATATATTAAACGAGATTAATGAAAATAACAACTAATTAAATATATTCTTAGCAACGCGCAGTTTTTTCATTGGCGTTATCTTTTAGGAATGTTAAAAGATATGCGCAATGTAATGTTTCATAAAATGAAGGTGGATGCATGGAAATAAATGAGCTAGGTGAAACTATGTGCCTTATTGCATTGTTATAAACTTTCTATATAATTAGTTTTGTTATTGTTAATAACAATTGTCTTAGTTATACTCCCAATATATGTGCATACTTATTGTTGGATGAGTTTTTATTTCATGCATATCAAATGTTGGTTATGTGTGTCTCTTGGTTTTACTTCACTACATAATCTCTCTGTGTTTTTTTCCCTTTTCTTTTCTTGTTATTTTAATAACATTCTACATAAGTAAAATATTATAACCTCAAATATCAATTAACAAAGTATTGATTTGATGATAAAAGTAGGGATGATTCATATTTCCACCAAGGTTCAACTACCCATAGACATGTACAACCCTCATAGGCCATCTCACCAAACAAATTGGACAATATTGCATGAACATGAAGGGAATTCCTTCCGAATGGGGCTAGGTGAAAATCCTAGGTGAATGTGGTAGAATAAATAGCCCTAGTTGTGGGGTTGCATGTTGAGATTCATAAGTAAAAGCAGGAGAATCATATGGAACCAAAGATAAACAAAAAACTTACAATAATCCAAGTGCAAGTGCAATTAATAGAGATAACCCTACTGCAGTAAAGATAGAGATAAAAAAGTGCTTATGAAATATAAGATCTAATTTAATATTCCTAGCAAGATTTTACACTAAAAAATTACTTGACCTAGTAAATTATTTTTTCTAATTGCTAAATAAAAATACACTAGTATTTTAACAATAGAAATGAAATAGAAGCACAAGTAGAAAATAATCACACAACATAAATTTTAAAACCTCCATTTTACTCTTCACTTATACTAAAAAAACATAAGGGCTCAATTATAGGGAAAATATACCATAGAAAAATGAAAAATTTATATAGTAAAAATGGAACCTATAAATCTCATCCCCTTAGAAAATTTTGACCACTAGAAAACTTGCCTCTTGGAATGTTTTGACCCCTAGAAAAATCGAATTCTCCAATATATAATTTATCCTCTTCCCTCCTATCCCTATCCAACCCATATGCTAGAATAACATCTTTCTTCCACCTAGGCCATGACCTGTACAACCCACTACACAAGCCTCCATGATAAGTTTCATCCTTCTTACATGTTCGAACCTCCAATATCATCCTCCTCAAGTTTCTTTTGAAATTTCCTTCTACAATGCTTCCTTCTCTTTAGCCTTGAGTCTCTCTCTCTCCACTTGAGAAAATTTCTCTCTCGATGTTTAATGTATCTTCTTCCTCTCCTTAGGATTTCTTTTATAATTTTCTATTTAGATAGATCCATAACCCTAATATCTTTTTTTGCTAAGGCAAGAGCGGAACCTTCTATTCAATCGGAAAAAGGAAATATTGTACAAAGGCTTAACATACAATTAACCATTAGATCCTAAGCCAAGGATCCAATGGATGGGAGACATTTTGGGTGGCCGAGAAGCACACCGTTTATCAAGCAAAATGGACCCGATGAGCACAGAAAACCGTAGTAGATAAACCTATCGGGTCCATTTTTTACATAACTTTCATGCTAGTACACCTCCTAAAATCTGCTAGAAGCGCACAATACCAGAAATATCACGTGAGTAGCACGAAAGTTAATCTTAGTTCCAGATCCACCAATAAGCCCAATTAATCCTGGCCGTAGAATGACTGCAGTAGATCCAACAGTCACGAAACATGTCGCATGGCCCAACCTTATCGAATATTACCACGCGATGAGGGCGGTAATGCCTCCCCACCCTGAGCCACGTGTTGGAAGGTGAGAGGAATCACTTCCGAAGAAGAAAAACTGCTACCTGCCTGAAAGTGGTGCGAAACATCAGAAACCATTTCAAGGGTGGTAAAGCTGTTGGTTGAGGGTTGTTGCCGTGAAAGACTATATTCCGTCGCCATGGCTCAAAAGAAAAAGAAGAACCCCGATTCCTGCCAATCCATTGAAACTTCGTGTGTGCTAATGAAAAACATAGACCTGCATACCCAGAACTTCCTTGCTTGTGTCATTACTCTACAAAAGATCAACCCGGTCCCATTTCTATGGCCTTGTTTCGATATACCCTGGAGTCCTCTTCTGCATGACTAAAAGATTGCTCCCTTAATCTGTTATGTGGCATATCTCGCCAGATCAACTTGACTATGTTTTTGGTGCAAGCCACTCCTTGATTGGCCAAAACATCTGCCAGTTTATTGGCTGTCCTCCGCACATGAATGAAACTCACAGTGCGTAAGTCTAGGAGGTGAAATTGAATCCTTTGAAAGACCTGTATTAGCCTCTAGTGGCTCGAGAATTTTTCTGGCTCTATGCCACAGCAAATTATTTTAACTGAGTTAATGATCAGCTCAGAATTGGCTTCAATAATAATGTTCTGGAGATTATCTTGCTTCGAAGTCTAGACATTGTTCAAGCACCATTAATTTAGCTATATTGTTTCTAGCTCTTCCCAGATGGCAATGGAAAATGAAAATAATGTAGCCACTATCATCTCGTAACACTCCTCCAAAACTAGCAAGACCTGGGTTGCCTTTAGAGGCCCCATCAATGTTGAATTTCAAAAAACCTTGAGGGGGGTGATGCTAATAATATGGCTTAATGGGCAGATTTGTAACCTTCTTTTCCATTCCCTGTGGTATAAGTCCCTGCATATTCAACTTACAAAGTATCTACTTCTCCTTTTCTAAAGGTGGAATTTTGGGGGAGTTGCACACAAGGGTGCAGACCGTTTCCTTGAGTTGGCTTAAAATCTGCTTAAAAATGTGTTGGGTGGTGCTTTGAACATTTTTGAAGATCCTATTGTTCCTTTCTTTCCAAACATTCCAAATTATGAAACCTAGACTTAAAAAACAAACCAAGCGAAGAAACTCATACTCAGAAAAGTTTCGTCTCCATTTATTTAGGGTGTTGATAATGCTTTCTTTATCCCTGTCTATCTGTTGGAAAATTGTAGCAAAGGAATCCCACAACCAAGAGGTAAAGGTGCAGTCATTGAGAAGGTGCTCCATTGTCTCCTCTTGGGCTTCACAGAGCTGGCATCTAGAAGGTCCTAGGACACCCCTTTTCCTAATATTTTCCCAAGTCAGAATTTTCTTGTGATGAACCAACCACATGAAGAGTTTGATTTTCATCCAACCTTGATGCTTCCAAAGGTCCTACCAAACCCTGTCCAGAACGTGGGAATCCAGCTTTAGGAAAACCTTCCTTGCTTCCTTAATATTGAAGGTGCCTTCTTTATTTTTGCCCCATCTGAGTTGGTCATGCCCCTCTGAAACCATAATCTTCCTTTGTTCCACAATTCGCATTAATGCCTCTGTTTTTGCTTTCAAGGGGTTGTCAGCCTCAAATTCTATATTCTTCTAGGTTCTCCATTTTTCTTCTAGACTGGGGTGTTCCTAGAAATATTTAACCCTGAAAAGAGTTTTGGTGTCAGTTTCTTTCTTTAGATCCAACAAGTCCTCTCTTAACAATATTGGTTCTTGTTGCCAAATATCCTCCCAGAACAGAGCTAGGTCCCCTTCTCTGATTTCCCATAAACTATTTTTCTGCACTAATTCTCTATTCTCCCAGGCCTTATTCCAAATGTGGGATCCTTTTATGATTCCCGTCATCCTTATGTGATATTTCTCTTTCCAAGTGCTGGCATATTTTTCTTTCCATACATGAGCCCATTGAGCCTTTGGATCCTTTACCCAACACCACCATAATTTGGCCCCCAAAACCTTATTGAGAACTTCTGGATCATCTAGTCCAAGGCCCCCATGGGACTTCGGCTTGCAAATCTTCTCCCAGGAAACCAAGGCCCATTTCTTTCTCTCCTCCCCCTTACACCAAAGAAAGTCTCTTTGAATAGTTCTCACTTGTTGAAAAACTCCCTTTCGAGCTGGAAGTGATGAAAGCATAAAAATGGGGATTGTGTTGGAAATAATACTGAGAGGGGGGGGTGAATCAGTATTATCAAATCAATTATTTTTCATTTCACAATCAGATTTGTATATGCTACTTCAGTTATGGGAAACTGCATATATACGCTATTGTGTCTAAAGCAACCAACATATATCAGTAAACTTATGATTCATTAAATGTTTATCTTTAATCAGTGCATCAGTACTTCATTAACCGTAAGAACAACAAACAGGTGCAGTAAAATAGAACAGATCATCACACACATGGATACAAGATAGAAGGTGGAAACCCAATGTGGGTGAAAACCACCTGCTACAATTCATCTCTATCTTCTTTTAATAAGAAACTTCTTTTTACAATATTTTTGTACTGGTGCAGTCTTATACTAGTACACAGGCTTCTACCTGCAGAAGGGTACTACCTTCTCTCATTCTCCAGCTTCTCCTGGAAGGGAGCTACAACCCCCTTAGCTCTTGTACTAGCTGATGTACTAGTACATAGGTGCTGATCTATAGAAGGCTACAACCTTCTCTTTCTTCCAGGGACCACGTTTCCTAAATTTTCAGACCAGATCCATTAATGACAATAATCAAACATCAAATACATGCTACTTCAATATGTAGAACCTGTGTGCATATGCTTCTGTATTAAGGCCAACCAACATATACATTGTTTTGACTTAGTCAACCAGTGTGTATACGTGCCTCTGCTATGCCGAACCTACGTACAGATCTATAAAAGATAATTTACCCTTTTCACTTATTCAGATATCAATTATACCCAGATTATCAGATTTATAGATCAAGTCATGTGCCAAATATAACAAATCAAAATCACATAAGGATACTACTATTCAAGCCTTAAGATATTGACCCAACAATAGAACTTATGTTTCTTCTAGCACTCAGGTTCCTCCTTGGTTCAGATCCATGTTGGCATTATGATGCATGTGTTGTACTTGATGGCAACCCTCTCATAGAAGATCATCTCACTTGTATACATTCAGATGAATCTACAAATATCAGATGT
>APFE031118853.1:161234-195068 GCA_000404065.3 Pinus taeda | reverse complement strand
TAGTCTCTCATAGTGCTTTGTTGCTCAGTCTCTCATAGTCCTTTGCAGCTCATCTCGTATTGCTTTGTAGCTTAGTCTATCATAGTGCTTTGTAGCTTTTTCTCTCATATTGCTTTGCAGCTTAGTCTCTCATAGTGCTTTGTTGCTTAGTCTATCAGAGTGCTTTGCTGCTTAGTCTCTCATAGTGTTTTGTTGCTTAGTCTCTCATAGTTCTTTGTTGCTCAGTCTCTCATAGTGCTTTGCAGCTCATCTCGTATTGGTTTCCAACTTAGTCTCTCATACATCTTTGCAGCTTAGTCTCTCATAGTTCTTTGCAACTTAGACTCTTGTATTGCTTTGTAGCTTACTCTCTCGTATTGCTTTGTAGCTTAGTTTGCAGCTTAGTCTGTTGTATTGCTTTGTTGCTTAGTGTCTCATAGTGCTTGGCTGTTTAGTCTCTCATAGTGTTTTGTTTCTTAGTCTCTCATAGTGCTTTACAGCTCAGAGTAGCTTTATTGCTTAGTCTCTCGTAGTGCTTTGCAACTTAGTCTCTCGTATTGCTTTGCAGCTTAGTCTCTCGTAGTGCTTTGCTGCTTTTTCTCTCGTATTGCTTTGCAGCTTAGTCTATCATAGTGCTTTGCTGCTTAGTCTAACATAGTGCTTTGTTGCTTAGTCTCTCATAGTTCTTTGTTGCTAGTCTCTCATAGTGCTTTGTTGCTCAGTCTCTCATAGTGCTTTGCAGCTCATCTCGTAGTGCTTTGCAACTAAGTCTCTTGTACTGCTTTGCAGCTTAGTCTCTTGTAGTGCTTTGCTACTTAGTCTCTTGTATTGCTTTGCAACTTAGTCTCTCGTATTGCTTTGCAGCTTAGTTTGCATCTTAGTTTGTTCTATTGCTTTGTTGCTTAGTCTCTCATAGTTCTTAGCTACTTAGTCTCTCACAGTGCTTTGTTGCTCAGTCTCTCATAGTGCTTTGTAGCTCAGAGTAGATTTATTGCTTAGTCCCTCGTAGTGCTTTGCAACTTAGTCTCTCGTATTACTTTGCAGCTTAGTCTCTCGCAGTGCTTTGCAGCTTTTTCTCTCGTATTGTTTTGCAGCATAGTCTCTCTTAGTGCTTTGCTGCTTAGTCTACCATAGTGCTTTGCTGCTTAGTCTCTCATAGTGCTTTGCTGCTTAGTCTCTCATAGTGCTTTGTTGCTCAATCTCTCATAGTGCTTTGCAGCTTTTTCTCTCATATTGCTTTGCAGCGTTGTCTCTCATAGTGCTTTGCTGCTTAGTCTATCATAGTGCTTTGTTGCTTAGTGTCTCATAATGCTTTAATGCTTAGTCTCTCATAGTTGAGCTTCAAAGCACTACACGAGACTGAGCAACAAAGCACTATTAGAGACTAAGAAACAAATCACTATGAGAGAATAAGCAGCAAAGCACTATGATAGACTAAGCAACCAAGCACTATGAGAGATTAAGCTGCAAAGCAATATGAGAGAAAAAGCTGCAAAGCACTATGAGAGACTAAGCTGCAAAGCAATATGAGAGACTAAGTTGCAAAGCATTACGAGAGACTAAGCAATAAAGCTACTATGAGTTGCAAAGCACTATGAGAGACTAAGAAACAAAGCACTATGAGAGACTAAGAAGCCAAGCACTATGAGAGACTAAGCAACAAAGCAATACAACAGACTAAGCTGCAAACTAAGTTGCAAAGCAATACAAGAGACTAAGCTGCAAAGCAATACAAGAGACTAAGTTGCAAAGCGCTACGAGAAACTAAGCTGCAAAGCAGTGTGAGAGACTAAGTTGCAAAGCAGTATGAGATGAGCTGCAAAGCACTATGAGAGACTGAGCAACAAAGCACTATGAGAGACTAAGCGTTAAAGCACTATGAGAGACTAAGCAGCAAAGCACTATGATAGACTAAGTAGCAAAGCACTATGAGAGACAACGCTGCAAAGCAATATGAGAGAAAAAGCTGCAAAGCACTATGAGAGACTGAGCAACAAAGCACTATCAGAGGCTAAGCAGCAAAACACTATGAGAGACTAAGCAGCAAAGCACTATGGTAGACTAAGCAGCAAAGTACTATGAGAGACTAAGCTGCAAAGAAATATGAGAGAAAAATCTACAAAGCACTGCGAGAGACTAAGCTACAAAGAAATACGAGAGACTAAGTTGCAAAGCACTACGATAGACTAAACAGTAAAGCTACTCTGAGCTACAAAGCACTCTGAGGGACTGAGCAACAAAGCACTATGAGATACTAAGCAGCCAAGAACTATGAGAGACTAAGCAACAAAGCAATACAACAGACTAAGATGCAAACTAAGCTGGAAAGCAATACGAGAGACTAAGCTGCAGAGCAATACAAGAGACTAAGTTGCAAAGCACTACAAGAGACTAAGTTGCAAAGCAGTACGAGAGACTAAGTTGCAAAGCACTACGAGATGAGCTGCAAAGCAATATGAGAGACTGAGCAACAAAGCACTATGAGAGAATAAGCAGCAAAGCACTATGATATACTAAGCACCAGAGCACTATGAGAGATTAAGATGCAAAGAAATACAATAGACTAAGCTGCAAAGCAATACAAGAGACTAAGCTGCAAAGCACTACGAGAGACTAAGCTGCAAAGCAATAAGAGAGACTAAGTTGCAAAGAACTATGAGAGACTAAGCGTTGAAGCTACTATGAGCTGCAAAGCACTATGAGAGATTCAGCAACAAAGCACTATGAGAGACTAAGCAGCCAAGCACTATGAGAGACTAAGTAGCAAAGCACTATGAGAGACTAAGCAACAAATCACTATGAGAGAATAAGCAGCAAAGCACTATGAGAGATTAAGCTGCAAAGCAATACAAGAGACTAAGATGCAAAGCACTACAAGAGACTAAGTGGCAAAGCATTACGAGAGACTCAGCATTAAAGCTACTATGAGCAACAAAGCACTACAAGAGACTGAGCAACAAAGCACTATGAGAGACTAAGCTGCAAAGAAATACAAGATACTAAACTACAAAGCACTACGAGAGACTAAGCTGCAAAGAACTATGAGAGACTAAGTTGCAAAGCACTATGAGAGACTTAGGAACCAAGCACTATGAGAGACTAAGCAACAAAGCACTATGAGAGACTAAGCAGCAAAGCACTATGATAGACTAAGCAGCCAAGCACTATGAGAGACTAAGTTGCAAACCACTACGAGATGAGCTGCAAAGCACTATGAGAGACTGAGCAACAAAGCACTATGAGAGACTAAGCAGCAAAGCACTATGAGAGACTAAGCAACAAAGCACTATAATAGACTAAGCAGCAAAGCACTATGAGAGACTAAGCTGCAAAGCAATACGAGAGGAAATGTTGCAAAGCAGTATGATAGACTAAGCTACAAAGCAATAAGAGATGAGCTGCAAAGCACTATGAGAGACTGAGCAGCAAAGCACTATGAGAGACTAAGTAGCAAAGCACTATGATAGACTAAGGAGCAAAGCACTATGAGAGACTAAGCTACAAAGCAATACGAGAGAAAAAGCTGTAAAGCACTACGCGAGACTAAGATGCAAAGCAATACGAGATGAGCTGCAAAGCACTATGAGAGACTGAGCAACAAAGCACTATGAGAGACCAAGCAGCCAAGCACTATGAGAGACTAAGTAGCAAAGCACTATGAGAGACTAAGCAACAAAGCACTATGAGAGACTAGGCAGCAAAGCACTATGAGATATTGAGTTGCAAAGCAATACGAGAGACGAACCTTCAAAGCACTGCAAGAGACTAAGTTGCAAAGCACTACGAGAGACTAAGCATTAAAGCTACTATGAGCTGCAAAGCACTATGAGAGATTGAGCAAAAAAGCACTATGAGAGACTAAGAAGCGAAGAACTATGAGAGGCTAAGCAACAAAGCACTACGAGAGACTAATCTACAAAGAAATACAAGAGACTAAGCTAAAAAGCAGTACGAGAGACTAAGATGCAAAGCACTACGAGAGATTAAATTGCAAAGCACTATGAGAGACTTAGCAACCAAGCACTATAAGAGACTAAGCAGCAAAGCACTATGAAATACTAAGTAGCAAAGCACTATGAGAGACCAAGCTGCAAAGCAATACGAGATACTAAGCTACAAAGCAATAGGAGAGACTAAGCTACAAAGAAATATGAGAGACTAAGCTCCAAAGCACTACGAGAGACTAAGCAATAAAGCTACTATGAGCTGCAAAGCACTATGCGAGACTGAGCAACAAAGCACTATGAGAGACTAAGCATCCAAGCACTATCAGAGACTTAGCAGCAAACCACTATGACAGACTAACCATCAAAGCACTATGAGAGAGTAAGCTGCAAAGCAATACGAGGGAAAAAGATGCAAAGCACTATGAGAGACTGAGTAACAAAGCACTATGAGAGAGTAAGCAGCAAAGCACTAGGAGAGACTAACCAGTGAAGCACTATGATAGACTAAGCAGCAAAGCATTATGAGAGACTAAGCTAAAAAGCAATACGAGAGAAAAAGCTGCAAAGAACTACGAGAAACTAAGCTGCAAAGCAATACGAGAGACTAAGTTGCAAAGCATTACGAGAGACTAAGCAATAAAGCTACTATGAGCTGCAAAGCACTATGAGAGACTGAGAAACAAAGCACTATGAGAGACTAAGCAGCCAAGCACTATGAGAGACTAAGCAACAAACTAATACAACAGACTAAGCTGCAGACTAAGCTGCAAAGTAATACGAGAGACAAAGCTGCAAAGCAATACAAGAGACTAAGTTGCAAAGCACTCCGAGAGACTAAGTTGTAACGCGGTATGAGAGACAAAGTTGCAAAGCACTACGAGGTGAGCTACAAAGCATTATGAGAAACTGAGCAACAAAGCACTATGAGAGACTAAGCAGCAAAGCACTATGAGAGACTAAGCAGCAAAGCACTATGATAGACTAAGCAACGATGCACTATGAGAGACTAAGCTGCAAAGCAATACGAAAGAAAAAGCTGTAGAGCAATACGAGAGACTAATATGCAAAGCACTACAAGAGACTAAGCTGCAAAGCAATACAAGACACTAAGTCGCAAAGCACTACAAGAGACTAAGCTGCAAAGCAGTAAGACAGACTAAGTTGCAAAGCACTATGAGATGAGATGCAAAGCACTATGAGAGACTAAGCAACAAAGCACTATGAGAGACTAAGTAGCAAAGCACTATGAGAGACTAAGCAGCAAAGCACTATGATAAACTAAGCAACAAAGCACTATGAGAGACTAAGCTGCAAAGTAATACGAGAGAAAAAGCTGCTAAGCACTACGAGAGACTATGTTGCAAAGCAATACGAGAGACTAAGTTGCAAAGCACGACGACAGACTAAGAAATAAAGCTACTCTGAGCTGCAAAGCACTATGAGAGACTGAGCAACAAAGCACTATGAGAGACTAAGCAGCCAAGCACTATGAGAGACTAAGCAACAAAGAAATACAATAGACTAAGCTGTGAACTAAGCTGCAAAGCAATACGAGAGACTAAGCTGCAAAGCAATACAAGAGACCAAGTTGCATAGCACTACGAGAGACTAAGCTGCAAAGCAGTACGAGAGACTAAGTTGGAAAGCACTACGAGATGAGCTGCAAAGAACTATGAGAGACTGAGCAACAAAGCACTATGAGAGACTAGCAAAGCACTATCAGAGACTAAGCAACAAAGCACTATGATAGACTAAGTAGCAAAGCAGTATGAGTGACTAAGCTGCAAAGTAATACGAGAGAAAAAGCTCCAAAGCACTATGAGAGACTAAGCTGAAAAGCAATACGAGAGACTAAGTTGCAAAGCACTACGATAGACTAAGCAATAAAGCTACTCTGAGCTGAAAAGCACTACAAGAGACTAAGCTGCAAAGCAATACGAGAGACTAAGCTGCAAAGCAATACGAGAGACTAAGCATTAAAGCACTAAGGGTTTCAAAGAGATTTGTTGCAAGTTTGGCACAAATCTGGGCCTTTGTGGGTGTGTGCCGCGCAGAAAACCTAGTGCACCACACTCAGTATATGCGTCGTGCCTATGTTAACTTTACACTATGGGGTCGCGCTCTGTGCACAACGCTCTTTATATGCACCGCGCCCTCTGTGTGTGCGCCATGCTCCTGAAAATGACTCCAAACTCACTCCAAAAAGTGTGCTTTGCTCTCCCAATTACTTTGCTATGTTTCTCTTTACCTTGGTTTGCACAATGACTTTGTTTCTTGTGGAAACTTGTATATAAAGGAATTTGGCGTCATGGGTTTAATTTTTTCTTCTTCAAAACCCACTTTGCTAATGTCTTGTTTTGGCACTTTTCACTGATTTAATTCAACACTGAATTTCACTTTTCCCTTCGAATTTTTAGCTAGAATGATGAAAGGCTCTTTTTGCAGGGGTTGTATGACAGGGCATTTGGCTACAGAAACCATGACTACACCTGAAGAGATCAACTGGAGACTTTTTTGAAATTTATCCCAAATGACACACTAATAATGATGAAAATCTTTGAATCATAACTTTGTGAGGGCCTCCCTCTGGCCTGCATGGCTTTATTGGACATTGTTGAAGACCAAATTGACTAATCCCTAGACCTAATGACCGAAAATGACTCTTGTCCATTAAGGGATCAAACATTGACTGTTATGAACTTTAGTGAACATGGACAAAAGACCTAAGCCAGCAGGTGCCAGACATGAGGGGAAATACTAGCACGACCTTTTCCGTCAGATTATGGCATGCCCCTAGCGGAATGCAGCTGAGTGAATGGAGCGGGACTCCTAAAAATGAAATGCAGAAAGAGTATTTATCTCTATGGAGGACTGACGAACCGACTCTAATTTAGCTCCAATGGGGGATGGTAGCTCTTGGAGGTGCCAGAACAACAGATCTCTGGAAGAGCTAGACAGTGCCTTCGTCCATTGGGCTATGGAGTCATTATTTTGACAAACAACACAAGACTCTGACTCATTTATCAAACTAAAATGACCGAAAAACTAACTCAAATTTGATATTGAAATGACTTGAAGACTAACTTGACAAACTCTAACCAAAATGAAATAAAATGGTATTTACAGTGACAGCGGAAGCAACGTCAATAACTTAGAAATGGTACTGATTGAGCAATCGACCATTGATCGGCCCTCCTGGACAATCCTCCCCATTCATTTCCTTCAGAAGAAAGGGATTCTGACCCCGATATGCTGCAACGCAATACAAGAGACTAAGATGCAAAGCAATACAAGAGACTAAGATGCATAGCACTACGAGAGACTAAGTTGCAAAGCAGTACGAGAGACTAAGTTGCAAAGCACTACGAGATGAGCTGCAAAGCGCTATGAGAGACTGAGAAACAAAGCACTATGAGAGACTAAGCAGCAAAGCACTATGAGAGACTAAGCAGTGAAGCACTATGATAGACTAAGCAGCAGAGCACTATGATAGACTAAGATGCAAAGCAATACGAGAGAAAAAGCTGCAAAGCACTACGGGAGAGTAAGCTGCAAAGCAATACGAGAGACTAAGTTGCAAAGCACTATGAGAGAGTAAGAAATAAAGCTACTCTGAGCTGCAAAGCACTATGAGAGACTGAGAAACAAAGCACTATGAGAGACTAAGCAACCAATCACTATGAGAGACTAAGCAACAAAGCAATACAACAGACTAAGCTGCAAACTAAGATACAAAGCAATACGATAGAGTAAGCTACAAAGCAATACAAGAGACTAAGTTGCAAAGCACTATGAGAGACTAAGCTGCAAAGATGTATGAGAGACTAAGTTGCAAACCACTACGAGATGAGCTGCAAAGCACCATGAGAGACTGAGCAACAAAGCACTATGAGAGACTAAGCAGCGAAGCACTCTGATAGACTAAGCAGCAAAGCACTATGAGAGACTAAGCTGCAAAGCAATACGAGAGAAAAAGCTACAAAGCACTATGATAGACTAAGCTACAAAGCAATACGAGATGAGTTGCAAAGCACTATGGGAGACTGAGCAACAAAGCACTATGAGAGACTAAGCAACAAAGCACTATGAGAGATTAAGCTGCAAAGCAATACGAGAGAAAAAGTTGCAAAGCACTACGAGAGACTAAGCTGCAAAGAGCTACGAGATGAGCTGCAAAGCAGTATGAGAGACTGAGTAACAAAGCACTATGAGAGACTAAGCAGCAAAGCACTATGAGAGACTAAGCAGCAAAGCACTATGATAAGCAACCAAGCACTATGAGAGACTAAGCTGCAAAGCAATACGAGAGAAAAAGCTGCAAAGCACTTCGAGAGACTAAGCTGCAAAGCAATAAGAGAGACTAAGTTGCAAAGCACTATGAGAGACTAAGGAATAAAGCTACTATGAGCTGCAAAGCACTATGAGAGACTAAGAAACAAGGCACTATGAGAGACTAAGCAGCCAAGCACTATGAGACACTCAGCAACAAAGCAATACAACAGACTAAGCTGCAAACTAAGCTACAAAGCAATACGAGAGAGTAAGCTGCAAAGCAATACAAGAGACTAAGTTGCAAAGCACTATGAGAGACTAAGCTGCAAAGCTGTATGAGAGACTAAGTTGCAAACCACTACGAGATGAGCTGCAAAGCACTATGAGAGACAGAGCAACAAAGCACTATGAGAGACTAAGCAGCAAAGCACTATGAGAGACTAAGCAGCAAAGCACTATGATAGACTAAGTAGCAAAGCACTATGAGAGACAACGCTGCAAAGCAATATGAGAGAAAAATCTCCAAAGCACTATGAGAGACTGAGCAACAAAGCACTATGAGAGACTAAGCAGCAAAGCACTATGAGAGACTAAGCTGCAAAGCAATACGAGAGAAAAAGATGCAAAGCACTACGAGAGACTAAGCTGCAAATCACTACGAGATGAGCTGCAAAGCACTATGAGAGACTGAGCAACAAAGCACTATGATAGACTAAGCATCAAAGCACTATGATAGGCTAAGCAGCAAAGCACTATGATAGACTAAGTAACCAAGCACTATGAGAGACTAGGTTGCAAAGCAATATGAGAGAAAAAGCTGCAAAGCACTACGAGAGACTAAGCTGTGAAGCAATACGAGAGACTAAGTTGCAAAGCAGTATGAGAGACTAAGCAATAAAGCTACTATGAGCTACAAAGCACTATGAGAGACTGAGAAACAAAGCACTATGAGAGACAAAGCAGCCAAGCACTATGAGAGACTAAACAACAAAGCAATACAACAGACTAAGCTACAAACTAAGCTGCAAAGCAATACGAGAGACTAAGCTACAATGCAATACAAGAGACTAAGTTGCAAAGCACTACAAGAGACTAAGTTGCAAAGCAGTACGAGAGACTAAGTTGTAAAGAAGTACGAGATGAGCTGCAAAGTACTATGAGAGACTGAGCAACAAAGCACTATGAGAGACTAAGCATTAAAGCACTATGAGAGACTAAGCAACAAAGCACTATGATAGACTAAGCAGCAAAGCACTATGAGAGACAACGCTGCAAAGCAATATGAGAGAAAAAAATGCAAAGCACTATGAGAGACTGAGCAACAAAGCACTATGAGAGACTAAGCAGCAAAGCACTATGAGAGACTAAGCAGCAAATCACTATGGGACTAAGCGGCAAAGCACTATGAGAGACTAAGCTTCAAAGCAATACGAGAGAAAAAGCTACAAAGCACTGTGAGAGACTAAGTTGCAAAGCAATACGAGAGACTAAGTTGCAAAGCACTACGAGAGACTATGCAATAAAGCTACTCTGAGCTACAAAGCACTATGAGAGACTGAGAAACAAAGCACTATGAGAGACTAAGCAGCCAAGAACTATGACAGACTAAGCAACAAAGTAATACAACAGACTAAGATGCAAACTAAGCTGCAAAGCAATACGAGAGACTAAGCTACAAAGCAATACAAGATACTAAGTTGCAAAGCACAACGATAGACTAAGCTGCAAAGTAGTACAAAAGACTAAGTTGCAAAGCACTACGAGATGAGCTGCAAAGCACTATGAGATACTGAGCAACAAAGCACTATGAGAGACTAAGCAGCAAATCACTATGAGAGACTAAGCAGCAAAGCACTATGATAGACTAAGCAGCAGAGCACTATGAGAGATTAAGATGCAAAGAAATACAATAGACTAAGCTGCAAAGCAATACGAGAGACTAAGCTACAAAGCACTATAAGAGACTAAGCTGCAAAGCAATAAGAGAGACTAGGTTGCAAAGAACTAAGTGAGACTAAGCGTTAAAGCTACTATGAGGTGCAAAGCACTATGAGAGACTTGCAAAGCACTACGAGAGACTCAGCATTAATGCTACTATGAGCTACAAAGCACTATGAGAGACTGAGAAACAAAGCACTATGAGAGACTAAGCAGCCAAGAACTATGAGAGACTAAACAACAAAGCTCTACGAGAGACTAAGCTGCAAAGAAATACGAGAGACTAAGCTACAAATCACTACGAGAGACTAAGCTCCAAAGCACTACGAGAGACTAAGTTGCAAAGCACTATGAGAGACTTAGCAGACAAGCACTATGAGAGACTAAGCAGCAAATCACTATGAGAGACTAAGCAGCAAATCACTATGTAGACTAAGCAGCAAAGCACTATGAGAGACTAAGCTGCAAAGCACTACGAGATGAGCTGCAAAGCACTATGAGAGACTGAGTAACAAAGCACTATGAGAGACTAAGCAGCAAAGTACTATGAGAGACTAAGCAGCAAAGCACTATGAGAGACTAAGCAACAAAGCACTATGATGGACTAAGTAGCAATGCACTATGAGAGACTAAGCTGCAAAGCAATACGAGAGAAAAAGCTGCAAAGCACTACGAGAGACTAAGCTGCAAAGCACTACGAGATGAGCTGCAAAGCACTATGAGTGACTAAGCAGCAAAGCACTATGATAGACTAAGCAACCAAGCACTATGAGAGACTAAGCTGCAAAGCAATACGAGAGAAAAAGCTGCAAAGCACTACGAGAGACTAAGCTGCAAAGCAATACGAGAGACTAAGTTGCAAAGCACTACGAGAGACTAAGGAATAAAGCTACTATGACCTGCAAAGCACTATGAGATACTGAGAAACAAAGCACTATGAGAGACTAAGCAGCCAAGCACTATGCGAGACTAAGCAACAAAGCAATACAACAGACTAAGCTGCAAATAAGTTGCAAAGCAATACGAGAGATTAAGCTGCAAAGTAATACAAGAGACTAAGTTCCAAAGCACTACAAGAGACTAAGCTGCAAAGCAGTACGAGAGACTAAGTTGCGAAGCAGTATAAGATGAGCTGCAAAGCACTATGAGAGACTGTGCAACAAAGCACTATGAGAGACTAAGCAATAAAGCACTATGAGACACTAAGCAGCAAAGCACTATGATAGACTAAGCAGCAAAGCACTATGAGAGACATCGCTGCAAAGCAATATGAGAGAAAAAGCTGCAAAGCACTATGAGAGACTAAGCAACAAAGCACTATGAGAGACAAAGCAACAAAGCACTATGAGAGACTAAGTAGCAAAGCACTATGGTAGACTAAGCAGCAAAGCACTAAGAGAGACTAAGCTGCAAAGCAATACGAGAGAAAAATCTGCAAAGCACTACGAGAGACTAAGCTGCAAGGCAATACGAGAGACTAAGTTGCAAAGCACTACGAGAGACTAAGCAATAAATCTACTCTGAGCTACAAAGCACTATGAGAGACTAAGCAACAAAGCACTATGAGAGACTAAGCAACCAAGAACTATGAGAGACTAAGCAACAAAGCAATACAACAAACTAAGATGCAAACTAAGCTGCAAAGCAATACGAGAGACGTTGCAAAGAAATACAAGAGACAAAGTTGCAAAGCACTACGAGAGACTAAGCTGCAAAGCAATACAAGAGACTAAGTTGCAAAGCACTACGGGATGAGCTGCAAAGCACTATGAGAGACTGAGCAACAAAGCACTATGAGAGACTAAGCAGCAAAGCACTATGATAGACTAAGTAGTAGAGCACTATGATAGACTAAGCTGCAAAGAAATACGAGAGAAAAAGCTGCAAAGCACTACGAGAGACTACGCTGCAAAGCAATACGAGAGACTAAGCAATAAAGCTACTATGAGCTATAAAGCACTATGAGAGACTGAGAAACAAAGCACTATGAGAGACTAAGCAGCCAAGCACTATGAGAGACTAAGCAACAAATCAATACAACAGACTAAGCTGCAAACTAAGCTACAAAGCAATACGAGAGAGTAAGCTACAAAGCAATACAAGAGACTAAGTTGCAAAGCACTATGAGAGACTAAGCTGCAAAGCTGTACGAGAGACTAAGTTGCAAACCACTACGAGATGAGCTGCAAAGCATTATGAGAGATTGAGCAACAAAGCACTATGAGAGACTAAGCAGCAAAGCACTATGAGAGACTAAGCAGAAAAGCACTCTGATAGACTAAGCAGCAAAGCACTATTTGAGACTAAGCTGCAAAGCAATACGAGAGAAAAAGCTACAAAGCACTGTGATAGACTAAGCTACAAAGCAATACGAGATGAGCTGCAAAGCACTATGAGAGACTGAGCAACAAATCACTATGAGAGACTAAGCAGCAAAGCACTATGAGAGAATAATTTGGAAAGAAATACGAGAGAAAAAGCTGCAAAGCACCACGAGAAACTAAGATGCAAAGCACTACAAAATGAGCTGCAAAGCACTATGAGAGACTGAGCAACAAAGCACTATTAGAGACTAAGCAGCAAATTGCTATGAGAGAATAAGCAGCAAAGCACTACGATAGACTAAGCAACCAAGCACTATGAGAGACTATGCTGCAAAGAAATACGAGAGAAAAAGCTGCAAAGCACTATGAGAGACTAAGCTGCAAAGCAATACGAGAGACTAAGTTGCAAAGCACTACGAGAGACTAAGCAATAAAGCTACTATGAGCTACAAAGCACTATGAGAGACTCAGCAACAAAGCACTATGTGAGACTAAGAAACCAAGCACTATGAGAGACTAAGTAGCAAAGCACTATGAGAGAGTAAGCAACAAAGCACTATGAGAGACTAAGCAGCAAAGCACTCTGAGAGATTAAGCTGCAAAGCAATATGAGAGACTAAGCTGCAAAGCACTACGAGAGACTAAGTTGGAAAGCACTACGAGAGACTTAGCATTAAAGCTACTATGAGCTACAAAGCACTATGAGAGACTGAGCAACAAAGCACTATGAGAGACTAAGTAGCCAAGAACTATGAGAGACTAAGCAACAAAGCACTACGAGAGACTAAGCTGCAAAGAAATACGATAGACTAAGCTACAAAGCACTATGAGAGACTAAGCTGCAAAGAACTATGAGAGACTAAGTTGCAAAGAACTATGAGAGAGTTAGCAACCAAGCACTATGAGAGACTAAGCAACAAATCACTATGAGAGACTAAGCAGCAAAGCACTATCATAGACTAAGCAGCTAAGCACTATGAGAGACTAAGTTGCAAACCACTACGAGATGAGCTGTAAAGCACTATGAGAGACTGAGCAACAAAGCACTATGAGAGACTAAGTAGCAAAGCACTATGAGAGACTAAGCAACAAAACACTATGATAGACTAAGTAGCAAAGCACTATGAGAGACTAAGCTGTAATGCAATACGAGAGAAAATGCTGCAAAGCACTATGATAGACTAAGCTACAAAGCAATACGAGATGAGCTGCAAAGCACTATGAGAGACTGAGCAACAAAGCACTATGAGAGACTAAGCAGCAAAGTACTATGAGAGACTAAGCAGCAGAGCACTATGATAGACTAAGCAGCAAAGCATTATGAGAGACTAAGCTACAAAGCAATACGAGAGAAAAAGCTGCAAAGCACTACGAGAGACTAAGCTGCAAAGCACTACGAGATGAGCTGCAAAGCACTATGAGAGACTAAGCAACAGAGCACTATGAGAGACCAAGCAGCCAAGCACTATGAGAGACTAAGTAGCAAAGCACTATGAGAGACTAAGCAACAAATCACTATGAGAGACTAAGCAGCAAAGCACTATGAGAGATTGAGTTGCAAAGCAATACAAGAGACTAACCTGCAAAGCACTACAAGAGACTAAGTTGCAAAGCACTACAAGAGACTAAGCATTAAAGCTACTATGAGCTGCAAAGCACTATGAGAGACTGAGCAACAAAGCACTATGAGAGACTAAGCAGCCAAGAACTATGAGAGGCTAAGCAACAAAGCACTACGAGAGACTAATCTACAAAGAAATACAAGAGACTAAGCTAAAAAGTAGTACGAGAGACTAAGCTGCAAAGCACTACGAGAGACTAAGTTGCAAAGCACTATGAGAGACTTAGCAACCAAGCACTATAAGAGACTAAGCAACAAAGCACTAGGAAATACTAAGCAGCAAAGTACTATGAGTGACTAAGCTGCAGAGCAATACGAGAGACTAAGCTGCAAAGCAATAGGAGAGACTAAGCTACAAAGCAATACGAGAGACTAAGCTCCAAATCACTACGAGAGACTAAGCAATAAAGCTACTATGAGCTTCAAAGCATTATGAGAGACTGAGTAACAAAGCACTATGAAAGACTAAGCAGCCAAGCACTATCAGAGACTTAGCGGCAAACCACTATGATAGAATAACCAGCAAAGCACTATGAGAGAGTAAGCTACAAAGCAATATGAGAGAAAAAGATGCAAAGCACTATGAGAGACTGAGTAACAAAGCACTATGAGAGACTAAGCAGCAAGGCACTAGGAGAGACTAAGCAGCGAAGCACTATGATAGACTAAGCAGGAAATCATTATGAGAGACTAAGCTACAAAGAAATACGAGAGAAAAAGCTGCAAAGAACTACGACAAACTAAGCTGCAAAGAAATATAAGAGACTAAGTTGCAAAGCATTACGAGAGACTAAGCAATACAGCTACTATGAGCTGCAAAGCACTATGAGAGACTGAGCAACAAAGAACTATGAGAGACTAAGTAACCAAGCACTATGAGAGACTAAGCAACAAAGCAATACAATAGACTAAGCTGCAAAGCAATACGAGAGACAAAGTTGCAAAGCAATACAAGAGACTAAGTTGCAAAGCACTCCGAGAGACTAAGCTACAAAGCGGTATGAGAGACTAAGTTGCAAAGCACTACGAGGTGAGCTGCATAGCACTATGAGAAACTGAGCAATGAAGCACTATGAGAGACTAAGCAGCAAAGAACTATGAGAGACTAAGCAGCAAAGCACTATGATAGACTAAGCAGCAAAGCACTATGAGAGACTAAGCTGCAAAACAATACGAGAGAAAAAGCTGCAAAGCAATACTAGAGACTAATCTGCAAAGCACTACGAGAGACTAAGCTGCAAAGAAATACAAGAAAGGAAGTCGCAAAGCACTATGAGAGACTAAGCTGCAAAGCAGTAAGACAGACTAAGTTACAAAGCACTATGAGATGAGTTGCAAAGCACTATGAGAGACTGAGCAACAAAGCACTATGAGAGACTAAGTAGCAAAGCACCGTGAGAGACTAAGCAGCAAAGCACTATGATAAACTAAGCAACAAAGCACTATGAGAGACTAAGCTGCAAAGCAATACGAGAGAAAAAGCTGCAAAGCACTACGAGAGACTAAGTTGCAAAGCAATACGAGAGACTAAGTTGCAAAGCACGACGACAGACTAAGCAATAAAGCTACTCTGAGCTGCAAAGCACTATGAGAGACTGAGCAACAAAGCACTATGAGAGACTAAACAGCCAAGCACTATGAGGGACTAAGCAACAAATCAATACAACAGACTAAGCTGCGAACTAAGCTGCAAAGCAATACGAGAGACTAAGCTGCAAAGCAATACAAGAGACCAAGTTGCATAACACTATGAGAGACTAAGCAGTACGAGAGACTAAGTTGCAAAGCACTACGAGATGAGCTACAAAGCACTATGAGAGACTGGGCAACAAAGCACTATGAGAGACTAAGCAACAAAGCACTATGATAGACTAAGTAGCAAAGCAGTATGAGTGACTAAGCTGCAAAGTAATACGAGAGAAAAAGCTGCAAAGTACTATGAGAGACTAAGCTGCAAAGCAATACGAGAGATTAAGTTGCAAAGCACTACAATAGACTAAGAAATAAAGCTACTCTGAGCTAAAAAGCACTACAAGAGACTAAGCTGCAAAGCACTACGAGAGACTAAGCTGCAAAGCAATATGAGAGACTAAGCATTAAAGCACTAAGGGTTTCAAAGAGATTTGTTGCAAGTTTGGCACAAATCTGGGCCTTTGTGGGTGTGCGCCGTGCAACAAACCCAGTGCGCCGCACTCGGTATATGCGTCACGCCTATGTTAACTTTACACTGCGGGGTCGCGCTCTGTGTCCAGTGCTCTTTATATGCACCGCGCCCCTCTGTGTGTGCACCGTGCTCCTGAAAATGACTCCAAACTCACTCCAAAATGCATGCTTTGCTCTCCCAATTACTTTGCTATGTTTCTCTTTACCTTGGTTTGCACAATGACTTTGTTTCTTGTGGAAACTTGTATATAAAGGCATTTGGAGTCATGGGTTTAATTTTTTCTTCTTCAAAACCCACTTTGCTAATGTCTTGTTTTGGCACTTTTCACTGATTTAATTCAACACTGAATTTCACTTTTCCCTTTGAATTTTTAGCTAGAATGATGAAAGGATCTTTTTGCAGGGGTTGTATGACAGGGCATTTGGCCACGAAAACCATGACTGCGCCTGAAGAGATCAACTGGAGACTTTTTTGAAATTTATCCCAAATGACACACTAGTTGACTTTTCTTCAAAACAAAGTTTTGAAGAACAGTCGTAATCTATCAACATAACGATGAAAATCTTTGAATCATAACTTTGTGAGGGCCTCCCTCTAGCCTACATGGCTTTATTGGACATGGTTGAAGACCAAATTGACTAATCCCTAGATCTAATGACCAAAAATGACTCTTGTCCATTAAGGGATCAAACATTGACTGTTATGGACTTTAGTGAACATGGACAAAAGACCTAAGCCAACAGGTGCCAAACATGAGGGGAAAAGACTAGCACGACCTTTTCCGTCAGATTATGGCATGCCCCTAGCAAAATGCAGCTGAGTGAATGGAGTGGGACTCCTAAAAATGAAATGCGGAAAGAGTATTGATCTCTGACGGAGGACTGACGAGACCGACTCTAACATCGGCTCCAATGGGGGATGGTAGCTCCTTGGAGGTGCCAAGAACAGCAGATCTCTGGAAGAGCTAGACAGTGCCTTCGTCCATTGGGCTATGGAGTCATTATTTTGACAAACAACACAAGACTCTGACTCATTTATCAAACTAAAATGACCAAAAAACTAACTCAAATTTGATATTGAAATGACTTGAAGACTAACTTGACAAACTCTAACCAAAATGAAATAAAATGGTATTTACAGTGACAGTGGAAGCAGCGTCAATAACTTAGAAATGGTACTGCTTGAGCAGCCGACCATTGATCGGCCCTCCTGGACAATCTTCCCCATTCATTTCCTTCAGAAGAAAGGGATTCTAACCCCAATATGTTGCAACCTTGAAGGGACCTTTCCAGAGGTTCTCGAACTTACCGTGCTTACCTTTTTCCTCATTCCTTGCATCCCACTTCAGCACCACATCATCATCCTGAAATTTATCTGCCTTTGCTTTTCTGTCATAAATTTTCTTAATCTTCTCCTGCAACTTGGATGTGTTATGGAAGACTTCTTCTCTGGTATGCTGCAAGTGGACCATTTGATTCAACCTTCTCTGCATAGGATCTTTTTCACTGCCGGCCTCCAGGATAAGTTTGACTACCGGGGCCGTGAGAGAGGTAGGAAACATTGTATCAACTCCATAAACAAGCTCAAAAGGTGACGTACCAATGGATTTCTTCTGACTGACCTGATCTACCCAAAGTGCATTGACCAACCTCTTATGCCAGTTCTTCTTATTTATTTCCAACAGCTTCTTGATGATGTTGACCAATGATTTATTAGAAGACTCCGCCAATCCATTTCCTTGTGAATGATAGGTAGTTGAGTGACCCAAAATGATGTGATATTTATGACAAAACTCTACCATCCTTTTTTATTTGAAATCTACTGCGTTATCAGTTATTAACTTATTCAGGCAACCAAAGCAAGACAAGATGTTATTTTCAAGGAATAAAATAATTACCGCATTTGTAGCTTATTTGGTGGGAATTTCCTCGATCCATTTTGTGAAATAATCTGTCGCTGTGAGGATCCATCTATGCTGACCGGAAGAAGCGGGATGAATTTCACCAATGAAATCCAACCCCCATTGTTGAAAAGGAGCACTCACTTCAATAGGTTTAAGTGGTAAAGGGTGTAACTTCTACCTTCCTTCGAAAATCTGACACTTATGACAGCTCTTGACCATCTTATATACATCAGCAAACAATGTCGGCCAATAGTACCCCGCTCTCAGAATTTTATTTGTTGTTTATTTTCAAAAAAGGTGACCACCACAGTCTCCTTGGTGGCAGTCCTCCATGACCTTCTTTTCTTCCTTTTCCACCAAGCAATTTAACAGAATGCCACCGGGATCTTTCCAATACAGTGAAGAATTTAGAATGCAAAATTTGGCAGCCTTCAACTTGAGTGTTCTCGCTTTATTTCTAGTCATGCCGGGTGGTGGTGACAAATTTTTAAGCACATATATGATATCTGAATACCATGGAGAAAGAGAAAACATTTCACATACCCGAATTGACGATCCTTCCTCATTCTCATCAGACATCACAGTGATCAGATTTATGTCCAAGGCATGCAAGTTTGATTCGGTGATTAACTTTGCCAATCCCTGTCCTTTAACAAGCTTTGTGGGCTTTATTTCCACATCCTATTCCAACAAAGCGGCAATCCACTTGCCTCGTCTTCCTTCCGGATCTGTCTGCACTAAAACATCTTTGACAACAGCATTAGGAACATAAGCCAAAATATGAGAATGGAGAATGTATACCTGAAAATTTTTCAATGCTTTCACAAGTGCAAGTGCTTGCTTCTCAATGATGTTGTATTTTAAGGCTGCATCTCTTATAGCTCTACTAAAGAATGCAATGGGTCTTTCGTGATCATCTCTTTTCTGCAATAACACAGTTGCCATAGTATGCTCCGAAGCAAATGAAAACAATATGAAATCCTGAGTGTAGTATGGGTTGACTAGAACTGGAGCTGAAGAAAGAGCCAATTTGACTAAATTGAAATATTTTACAGCCTCCTCCATCCATTTCACTTGGTTGTCCTTCTTAAGCATGTTTGTAATCTCTCTTAGGTGCTCAACAAGATTAGGTACAAAGCGGGGTAGAAAATTCATTTTACCATTGAAAGATTGAATCTCTTTCTTATTCCGGGGCAGATCAATTTGCTGAATCTCTTGTACACGTGCTGGGTCAATACGAATGCCATCTTTTGAGATAATGTGCCCGAGTAGTTTGCCTTCCTCCATGGAAAACAAGCTCTTTTTCGGATTCTGTGACAAGCCGTATTTTCTGCACTTTTGAAAGACTATTTTTAGATGGTACATGTGCTCTTCATCAGATTTGGAAAACACCGTCAAATCATCCAGGTACACCACCAAAAAGACATCCTTCTCATTTGCAAAAGCCAAGTCCATTGCACGCTGAAATGTGGCACCCACATTATTCAAACCGAAAGGCATTTTAGCGTAATGAAAAGTTTCCCATGGAGTGGTGAACGCTGTCTTTTCTAGGTCATCTTCATGGAAAGAAACTTGGTTATATCCAGAATAACCATCAAGCAGTGACATACAAGATGCTCCCACTACTCGCTGAAGTATATGGTCCATTTTAGGCAAAGGATAGTTTTCTTTCGACGAAACTTTATTGAGATTTCTGAAATCAATGCACAAGTGAATCTCACCTACCTTCTTTCGTACGAGAACCAAATTAGAGATCCAATCCAAAAATCTGATGGGAACAATGATTCCTGATTTGTACAACCTGTTTATCTCCTTTTCAATGGATGGCAGCAGCTTTGGACTTAGCCTTCTCAACTTTTGTCTAAAAGGTTTCTGATTGGGCTTAATGGGTATAGTGTGATGAATTATATTGGTATCATATGTCTTTAAGTCAGAATAGTCCCAAGCAAACACATCTGCAAATGAAGACAACAGACTGATATATTTGTCCTTGATTTTTGGTGGCATTGCTTTAGACAATTTTACCAATTTACGATTAGCAGTTGTTCCGACATTGACCTCTTCCACACCCTTCTCTATTGGTTGCAATGTTGGTTTGCGGGCTACATCATCTTGATCAAAGAGTTCTTCTAAAGGTATCAAACCTTTAGGAATAACGTTATTCTTTAGCTGCAACACGTCCATTTGATTGATCTGCACATTATCTGTACAATTACCTTTGCCATCGTCATTTTCTACATCAATTGAGGTTTCTTTGAACTTACCTTTTTTTGGCAGAAAATCATCAATCTCCTCATCATCTTGGAAAACCTGCCAATATCTCTAATTGTCTGGAACAGTTGGAAGATTCTTGACATGGATTTCGAATTTATTGCTGGAGTTCATTGGGATCTTCAAACTACTTGCTGCCTTAGCAAGAGCATCAACAATACTATTTTGTATACGAGGCACACATGTCAAGGTATATTCTGAAAATAATTTTAGGATGTGTAGAACTGCATTACAGTAAGCCCACATCCTAGGATGCTTTGCTTGATATTCGCCTCTGACCTGCTTAATCACCAATTCGGAGTCGCCATATACTAAAATCCTCTTAGCATTCAGCTTCCTTAGAATTTTTAGGCCAGCAACCAGAGCTTCATACTCAGCTTCATTATTTGAACAGTCAAAATCCAACTTGTAAGAGCATACCCGCACGTTACTAGGCACTTTGTTTGGGGCAGAGAAAGGACTGTGTACCCAAATTCCAATTCCAGCGCCATCATTTCCCACTGTGCCATCGAAGTCCATGGTCCACAAACCTTCTTCCTCTTCTTGTAAGTGCTGGAAATTTGTTTGTTGTGCTTTGTCTACTTGCTGTCCATTACTTTCAGCTGATTGCTCAACAGTGTTATGTTCTTCTTGTTCTTCTTTCTTTAAAACTCCTATGAAATTTTCTGTTATTTCTGGAATATCATTTGCTTCTACTAACTGACTATCAATATCATTGAAACTATCAGAATACAAAACAAAGACTCTAAATCTGTATGTACATAATTAATCAGATGATTTATTGGTTTCTCCTTGCTTGTAATCATGTATTTCATTTTTTGTTCCCAGTACAATTTCCTCATTTGGCCAAACACCGGAATCGTTGCATAGGAGAATTCTAGTTGTAGTGTCCCTTTCAATTTCGCTACCCAAGACCTGGAAAGAAGCATGCCAAACCTGGGAGGAATATCTGCTACAACAACATCCATCAAAACATTCTTCATTGGGAGTTGATCTAGACAGACAACCAAGTCTTTGATGAGCCCGATACATCTTACTCTGCTGGAATCAAACGAATAGAGATTATGGTATTGTCGGGTGATGTCCAGGCCTAGCTTATCCATGGTAGCTTTGGGCATGAGATTGTGAGAAGCTCCGGAATCGAACATGGAATTATGTCACACAAAATCATGCAATCTTAAATTGATATAAAAAGGTGGCACATCACTATCAGGAGACTCACCATTCGATGCTGGCCCAAAAATCATTTCAGGTTGATCATCTTCGACATTCACCATGTCGAACATTGGGTCCAAATTCAATATTTTAGATACTTGCCCTCTATATCTGTTGTTCCTCATTATTTCAGTAAAGGGAATAGATACTGTTATCACTCAGGTTGTTCCCTGCCTCCTGAAGGGAATCCGGCCGAGGTAACCACTAACCAATATTTTAGCTACAGGTCCTAGCCTACCTGCAACCAGAGAGGGCTCTCTCTTTGTAATTTAGCTTTGTTTTGAAGTATTTTAGGCTAGTTATGATGAACAGGGTTTTGATTTAAGTTTATTGGATGGTGATTTCAAACAGAGCTGAGGTGCAAGTGTAACACAGTTTGTTCCATTGGGCAGTGGAGTTAATGAAAGTGAACAACTGACAATGTTTTTTCTTATAAAAGGCAATGCTACAGAGAAAGATAATAAATCTAGGGAAAATTTTAAAATCAGGAAATTTATGGAATGTGGTCAGGGAATGAGAGGCAATTAAGAATATCTCATTATGCTGGCAAAGGGAAGGTGGTTGAATATTATCTAGGAGCAGTTAAGAATTCCTAAGTAGTATTCAAAATGAAAGAATTAGTGAAAACAGGAGAAACTAAGAATTCCTATTTATGAATAATTCTGAAGAAAACATAGTTAATAGCAGAGATTGAAAACAGAGTGTATTTAAACAAATTTTGGGCTATTCTTTTCCTCTGTTACTAAGATTATGAACATATATGAATTTTGCAAACACATAAAACATGAACGCAGGTTAGAGCAACTTATTGATCCATAGAAAAACACATGAATTCTGTAGCAGGTCCCAGAACATCAAATCCACCTTCAGATGGTCCAAAAATAGTGAACTTCAACAACCATTTGTATTAAAGAGTCTGAGAATTTATAGCGCAGTCTAGAGAGAAAAACACCAACCCCTAATACATTCTATGGGGAGGTATTTATACAAAAATGAGATACAAAATATCTTGCAAATAAGTCTTCACGCAATAACTTTCTTTACCAACTCTTCAAAAGAAGTAAATGAGGGAAATAAATGCTGCAGTAACTATTGGTGTGCATAGCTGTCCAATTTGTCAGAGGTATTTGACTTTCTGGACTGAATGAGTCGGCTAGAGCTGCATCTTTAATCTGCAGGTCCTGCTTTTGCTGTCTTGTTGTCCATACTTGGTCTTTTATTAATGAGCTGTAGTCATAATTTGACCCTTTCCTTTTGTTGTTTTTACTGTTTGACAGGTGGCCCTTGTATCTAGATTTGCTGACCTGTGGCTGACCAAAAATCTTTAGGTGATCAAAAAGGGAACAGAAATCAAATTACATGGGTAGAATTTCCAGCATTACTTGCCACCAATCATCTGGAGGTAGCTGATGTCTTCGTATCTTTATGAGTGTTTCATCAGCTTCAGTGTATCTATAAAAGTTAGGTGGGACCTCAAAAAGATTATTTATCTCATGTTCAATGTAAAACAGGTTTTCTAATTTGTCATAAAGACTCTGTCTAGAGGGAGGCCCTATTTCTTCTAAGGTACTTGAGGATGCTGTAGTCTGATTAGAAACATAGTTATTGATTCTAATAGTATATTGTTCACAGGTCAGTAGTTTTCCAGCACTAGTCAATAGGCTGGGTAATCCTATGCTCTGCAATGCTGTCATTTTTAACTTGAAGTCATTTATTTCTGCCTGCATTTCCTGGCACTTTCTTTCTAGAGTCTGCACAAAATTTCTCAAGGTTAGCACCTTTTTTGCTGTCAGAATAGTATATGTTCTACTACTGATGTCTAATGCTGCCAATTCCTCTTTGGTATGAGTGTTCAGGAAATGAATCATTTTATTGGTCTGCTCAAGCATATTCCCCAATGCTACTCTAGCCCTCTGAGTCTCAAATTGAGCTAGGCCTATCAATTCAATTTGTTCATGCATGGCCTGAATTGATCGCCATTGGCCAGTGATTGATTGGCCAATTTTGGCCCACAAAATCTTTTTGATTTCAGCTAAAGTTTTGTCTAAAGTAAGCTCTTTCTCTAAGGCCTTTATTTTGTTGTCCAAGTCTTTTATTTCTCTTTGCTTCTCAGCCACTGTCATCTTGGACTTGTCATATCTTGCCTCCAGCTTGGCCAACTTTTCTTTGGCCTCTTTCACCTCTGTCACCTGAACTTCTAGGTCTTTGACTGCTTTCATCATTTCTTCCATACTCATGCTAGATTCTGGTGTTGTTGTTGTTGTTGCTGCTGTTGTAGCATCTATAGTTGATGTAGTTGTTGTGGATGCTGAAATGACAGGAGGGATTGCTGCTGCTTGTGTGGGAGGAATAGTGACAACAGTTGGAGCTTTTTGAGGTGGCTGGGAGGTCGACTCTCCCTGCTTGCCTTGCAATGATCTCTCAAACTCTTCCTCCATTTGAATTATTCTTTGATTCATCCTCATGAGCAGATCCATTGTATCATCACCTTCTTTCTCTTGCACAAGTTTTACAGTTTGAGGGTGGATAGTTGCAGGCAACCTCACTTGTTTTTTGAGTGCAGCAATATCATCTTCTTTCTTCTTCATAAGGGCCTTGATGCCCTTGGCATCCTTAGGATCATGCCCTAGATCCACAATAATTTCCTCCAATGTCTTTATTCTGTTATCTTTGGCCGAGGAAGACATTCTCTCCAAATCCAACTGAGTGTTTGTATTTTTCAATGATTCCTTCAGTTGATGGGCCAGCATAGCCTTGTCTGCTAGAGTGGCATAGACCATTTCCCTTGTTTTCTTGTGTAGTTCTATTTGGTCCATTGGGTGTATGTCCTTTGCAGCATAGTCTCTCGTAGTGCTTTGGAGCTTAGTCTCTCATAGTGCTTTGCTATTTAGTCTCTCGTAGTGCTTTGGAACTTAGTCTCTCATAGTGCTTTGCTACTTAGTCTCTCGTAGTGCTTTGGAACTTAGTCTCTCATAGTGCTTTGCTGCTTAGTCTCTCGTATTTCTTTGCAGCATAGTCTCTCGTAGTGCTTTGTAGCTTAGTCTCTCATAGTGCTTTGCTACTTAGTCTCTCGTAGTGCTTTGGAACTTAGTCTCTCGTAGTGCTTTGGAGCTTAGTCTCTCATAGTGCTTTGCTGCTTGGTCTCTCGTAGTGCTTTGCATCTTAGTCTCTCGTAGTGCTTTGGAGGTTACTCTCTCATAGTGCTTTGCTGCTTAGTCTCTCGTAGTGCTTTGGAGCTTAGTCTCTCATAGTGCTTTGCTGATTAGTCTTTCATAGTGCTTGGTTGCTTAGTCTCTCATAGTGCTTTGCTGCTTAGTGTCTCATAGTGCTTGGTTTCTTAGTCTCTCATAGTGCTTGGCTACTTTGTCTCTCTTAGTGTTTCATAGTGCTTTGTTGCTTCGTCTCTCATAGATCTTGGTTGCTTAGTCTCTCATAGTGCTTTGTTGTTTAGTCTCTCATTGTGCTTTGCTGCTCAGTCTCTCATAGTGCTTTGCAGCACATAGTAGATTTGTAGCTTTGTCTTTAGTAGAGCTTTGCAGCTTAGTTCCTTGTAGTGCTTTGCAGCTTAGTTTGTCGTAGTGCTTTGTAGTTTAGTCTTTCATCTTGCTTTGCTACTTAGTCTCTCATAGTGCTTTTCTCCTTAGTCTCTCATAGTGCTTGGCTGCTTAGTCTGTCTTTGTTCTTCATAGTGCTTTGTTGCTTAGTCTCTCATAAAGCTTGGATGCTTAGTCTCTCATAGTCCTTTGTTGCTTAGTCTCTCATAGTTCTCTGTTTCTCAGTCTCTCATAGTGCTTCGCAGCACATAGTATCTTTGTAGCTTAGTCTCTCGTAGTGCTTTGCAGCTTAGTCTCTCGTAGTGCTTTGCAGCTTAGTCTCTCATAGTGCTTTGCTACTTAGTCTCTCATAGTGCTTGGCTACTTAGTCTCTCATAGTGCTTGGTTGCTTGGTCTCTCTTAGTGCTTCGTAGTGTTTTGTTTCTTAGTCTCTCATAGAACTTGGCTTCTTAGTCTCTCATAGTGCTTTGTTTTCTTACTCTCTCATAGTGCTTTGTTGCTTAGTCTTTCATAGTGCTTGGAAGCACATGGTAGCTTTGCAGCTTTGTCTCTCGTAGTGCTTTGCAGTTTAGTCTCCCGTAGTGCTTTGTAACTCAGTCTCTCGTAGTGCTTTGAAACTTAGCCTCTCACAGTGCTTTGCTGCTTAGTCTCTCACAGTGCTTGGCTACTTAGTCTCTCATAGCGCTTGGCTGCTTAGTCTCCCTTAGTGCTTCGTAGTGCTTTCTAACTTAGTCTCTCATAGAGCTTGGCTTCTTAGTCTCTCATAGTGCTTTGTTGCTTAGTCTCTCATAATGCTTTGTCGCTTAGTATCTCATAGTGCTTTGTAGCACATAGTAGCTTTGCAGCTTTGTCTCTCGTAATGCTTTGCAGCTTAGTCTCTCATCGTGCCTTGTTGCTTAGTCTCTCACAATGCTTTGCTACTTAATCTCTCATAGTGCTTGGCTACTTAGTCTCTCTTAGTGCTTCGTAGTGCTTTGTTGCTTAGTGTCTCATAGAGCTTGGCTGCTTAGTCTCTCATAGTGCTTTGTTGCTTAGTCTCTCATAGTGCTTTTTTGCTCAGTCTCTCACAGTTATTTGTAGCACATAGTAGCTTTGTAGATTTTTCTGTTGTAGTGCTTTGCAGCTTAGTCTCTCGTAGTGCTTTGTAGCTTAGTCTCTCATCGTGCTTTGCTGCTAATTCTCTCATAGTGCTTTGCTGCTTAGTCTCTCATCATGCTTGGTTGCTTAGTCTCTCATAGTGCTTGGCTCTTTAGTCTCTCTTAGTGCTTCATAGTGCTTTGTTGCTTAGTCTCTCATACAGCTTGGCTGCTTAGTCTCTCATAGTGCTTTGTTGCTTAGTCTCTCATAGTGCTTTGCAGCACATAGTAGCTTTGCAGCTTTGTCTCTCATAGTGCTTTGTAGCTTAGTCTCTCGTAGTGCTTTGCAACTTAGTCTCTCGTAGTGCTTTGCAGCTTAGTTTCTCGTATTGCTTGGCTGCTTAGTCTCTCTTAGTGCTTGGCTACTTAGTCTCTCTTAGTGTTTCGTAGTGCTTTGTTGCTTAGTCTCTCATAGAGCTTGGCTGCTTAGTCTCTCATAGTGCTTTGCTGGTTAGCCTCTCATAGTGATTTGTTGCTCAGTACCTTAGAGTGCTTTGCAGCTTAGTCTCTCGTAGTGCTTTGCAGCTTAGTCTCTTGTACTGCTTTGCAGCTTAGTCTCTTGTAGTGCTTTACAACTTAGTCTCTCATCGTGCTTTGCTACTTAATCTCTCATAGTGCTATGTTGCTTAGTCTCTCATTATGCTTGGCTGCTTAGTCTATCATAATGCTTGGCTACTTAGTCTCTCTTAGTGCTTCGTTGTGCTTTGTTGCTTAGTATCTCATAGAGCTTGGCTACTTAGTCTCTCATAGTACTTTGTTGCTTAGTCTCTCATAGTGCTCTATTGCTCGTTCTCTCATAGTGCTTTGCGGCACATAGTACCTTTGCATCTTTGTCTCTCGTAGTGTTTTGCAACTTAGTCTCTTGGAGTGCTTTGTAGCTTAGCCTCTTATCGTGCTTTGCTTCTTAGTCTCTAATAGTTCTTTGTTGCTTATCTACACTATGGATCCCGAGGAAGAGACAGAGCGATGGTAGAATCAACTGCAGGAAGTTATGACACTCAACTGCAATATGGTGACTTGATTGGTACAACGCGTAGCAATAGAGGAAAGGTCTTGACCAAAGGAGGATGGTGCGACCAGTGAAGCACAACTCGTTCCTCCTGGTATATTATGCGGAATACAGGAGCAGCCCAGTATACAGAAAGACAAGTTGTGCGCACCTAGAGGGAAGCCGCAGAAGTCAAGATGTAGACGATAGTTTCAAGTTCAGATTAGAAGACGTGTGTGGCAGCCACAATGGCATCAAGAAGTAGAGCAAAAGATACAAATGCATGAAATGCAGGGTCACAAAGCTGGGAGGGATCATCTTTCTACAACTTGACTAACCCCTACTGGTGTGGCCCACTCCACCAGTGACAACATCCGCAACAGGGTTCAGCAGCTTTGGAAAACCATTTTACATGGGAAAAGATGACTTGATAAGTTGGAAGAAACTGGGGCCCGACTCTGCGCACGAAACAAGAAGCTGGACAAAGAAATTGTGGAATTGCAGCGAGAAATTGCCTACCTGGATTCTGGAAAGAAATTACCAAAGGACACCGACATGGCTAGCTTGTCTGCCCTGTTACAAGCACTGACCTCCTTAGCATCGTCACGATTGCACCTAAAAGAACAGGGATGCACACACCATAATTCAGTAGTAGGATCGAGGGAACATATAGGGTGCTCGTGACCCGAACTAGTTGGGAAACGGAAGACCCATACTAAGGGTTCTCCCAGCTGACTATCCATCAAACACCCCACCCCAGCGCTCCATGCAGTTGGAAGAGGGTGCGGGATAATAAAATAGGTTGCTCTGAAGTTGCACGACAAAACCATCACATACATACAAAAACCCCATCTATGTCCTTAGGGATTTGCTGCTGCAAAGGAAATATGGAAAACGACTGTTGCAAGTACTATTTATGAAATGATGACCCATTTAAAGCACTACGGAGCCGACAGCGGGCAATTAAGGCAGAGGAATAACCGTCGAAATGACATTTATGAACTACCATAGGAATAAGCCACCAACCTGGAATGTCAAATCAGATATAATCAGAGTCAGGGTTACGCCACCACGTCTTACCGCTCTACATGAAAACTCCCTAGAGTCAACAACATGATGAGTGATGAGCAATTCACAAATAGTCCATGGTTTCAGGCATTGCCCAAATATTACCAAGATGTAATTCTGAAGGCACGAGATCCTACTGCCGACAGGCCGCAGACAGCCACACCGTAGGCCACCGAGCTCCCCAAATATCCCCAGACATTGCAGACCAAGAAGGATATTTAGAGCCCCGACCTAGTAAGAAGGTCACCCCAGCATCTGCAGTCTGGAAAGCTCATAATGGAAGAGAAGGATAAAACTATGACAATTGAATGCGAGGACGAAGATGAAGGTCCTCCCACATATGTCGAAGAAGTCCTCCCTGAAGAAGACCCCATATAGCCAGTACAATGACCTAATTATGTGCCACCAAGCAAAGGGAAGGCCAAAGTACCTACAAATCTGGATGAAGTCGACTTTGCCATCAGCACCCCGTCACTACCAAAGGATGTGCCAGTGGAGAACTTGGTGGTTGGCCATGTTGTGAAAGTGAAGTTCGAGGATTGGGACCTTGCAGATAGAGTAAAATTTCCCCATCTTGCGACAGACACACTAATGGAGCGGAAGATATAAGGGACGGTGATAACCCTACAGCTGAAGACATGGTTACAAAAGGTGGACAAAGCTGGGTTACTCTGTCTCTTATTGATTGCTCACTTTCTCTAGCCCCCTATCACCATGTTGGTCATCAAGCAGCTACTTTATTTAGTCCATGAGGATGTCTTATGGGTTCGTAAACCTGTTCGTATCACAGCAGAACTGGTTCATTGCATTTCGCACCTACCTTGTGATGGGAGAGACCCTCAGGAGATTACTGATAAGGGTAACGATGTCGTGATGATAGAATGACTGAAAAAGAAGTACCATCTCACCAAGGGATAATGAGGGTATCTCATTAATAGTATCTCAAACAATGCAGTTCGCGTTGTCGCCCAATTTTTGGTAGGGAAAGTCATGAGGAAATGTCGCGACACTGAGGTCCCCACCGTAGTTATCGCTCTTGCTGAGGAATTCACAGCCGATGTACAGTTCAACTGGTTGTAGTTCCTTTGTGAAGAATTTCAGACCAATTGTCGTGACATGCAAGAGGAAGGGATGAGATTCCATTATGCATGGTTGCTTCTATCCATCATGTTGGTTGCTACTGAACTACCCGAGGAGAGCCAATTTCTAGTCTTGGATCCGAAATGGCCTAAAGCTGCTCAATGTGCTTCCCTTTGGGCAACAAGGTACACAGGATGAATTCATAATATCAAAATCTTTTGGATATTGATGGACACAACTATGCGGCAATGGATTAATTAGTTACCCCGCTTAACTGACGAGATATATGAAAGCATGAAGCACATTGCCAAATTTAAAGCAAACATGCATCATGTCTACATCACGGTGTGGCAGAACCCAGCCCAGGCATGGACATCACTCCGGTTTATCGCCATTAAGGATGTTATTGACGGGATTGTTGATACTTGGCTAGCGGCTTGACAAGGACCCTTTGTGGAAGAATGTGACGAGGCCGCTATTCAAAAGAAAAATGAGGAAGCCAAGCACGCCACATAGAAAAATCGGAATTCACTATTAGTTGCGCAAGTTAAAGTAGCTTGGGAGGTGGCACTTGTAGTAGCAGGAAAGATCCACTCCGACGAAGAGACATTGACAAAGTAGCCAGAAGGAAACCACCCAGCCGGACACAATAGATACTCCATCCACTACTATGGGGACTCCTTTTAAGCCCTTTGTGACACCTGAGCAACCGAAGCTGCGGAAGAAGGCAAAGGCATCTAAGACAGACAGTGAGGTGACCACCCTAACCAGAGTTAATGTGAATGACATTGAAAATTCTATTCGCGAGGCCACGCGAGATGTAATTGATGAATCCATGTCCAAGCAACAGATTGTGTTGGGGGAGCTCTGTATGCAGTTATAGATGTTGGGAATCCATGTCGCGCCCACACGTGACAATACTGCTATAAAGGGTTCCAGTATGGCGGCCATAGAACCATTACTGAAGACCCAAGTCGCCTGTGCTATTGCAATTCCGGCAGGTGCATTGATCGTCGAAAATGTGGAGGACAGAGCTGTGCTAGGATAGCTTAAAGGACTAGGACTCAACATTCCTGCTTTACCATGCAAAAGCTTGAAACAGCTTCAGAACAGTGCCACGAGAGAGATCTGTGCTCGAGAAGGCCATACTGAACAAGTTCTCTAGGAATAGAAAATAAATTTTGAACAGTTGCGCATCCAACGAGACAAAGCCATCACACAAAACCACCAAATGCAATAGATTATTATAGAAGCTTGCTCAAGTGCCCTTAAATTGGAAATTACGACTGATCTCCCTATTGAGATCCAAGTTCAGAAGCTGGCTACTGGGTTCCATAATGTTAAGGAGGAGGTTGCACGGATCCATTGAGAGCTTAATGTGTGGATTGCAGAATTAAAATTGCAGGCTCAACTAATGACACCCCCTGAGGTCATGGAGCAGCGCACGAACATCCTCATCGTCGCCTGTGAGAGGATTACTAGAATAATGAAGGAATGTATAGACTTGTTCACATAGTCCATTATTACACTCATGTCCTTTCAAGAGGACCCAACCCTTTAGCGCTTGGAAATCGAACCTCAGGAGCTTCAGGAAGCTTATGATAAGATCAAGGGAACCGTGTCGACTGTCGTTATCACAAAACGCCTGGATAAGATACGGGAGGCCCAACACCTGAAGATCCAAGTTGACGCAGCCTGATAGAAGGCAGTTGTGGTTAAATTTTGTCTCCAGCCATGGCTGGATGAGGCTTTTGCAGTATCAACCACCATCGAGCATAGGGTAGCTCAGATGCAAAGCGAGAATGATGCCAATGAGGCAGCACCGCTTGATACTGAGTTGACGGCCATCTGCATGGAAATGATGCAACAGATGACAGAAGAAATTGCTGCTGGAACAAGTGAGGCACAGAGGATGCTAACCGCCCTATGCGAAAAGATCACCGCGCCAGCCGAGTGACTCGGGATGAGTCACGATGATTGTGTTGGGGGACTGTTGGGTAGCAAAAGCCCTGCGCAATGGTTAGGGGCTGTGAAGCCTAACATTTTGGGTAAAGTTAGGGTAAAGACTCTGTCGAACGTGCGGAGCGTGAATTGTAATAGGTTGAGTCAAAGGGTAGTTCGATCGAAGATAATGTAAAGAAATAAAAATAGAGTCGGCCTGCGCAGGGGTCGCGGGCCAGGGAAGGGTATAAATAGAGTGAGGCTCTATGAGGGAAAGGCAGTTTTTTGGAAAGTATGAAATGTAATGGGTACTTGAAGTAGAGAGATTGAAAGCGTCTATAAGTCCGACTCAAGGGATATGGGTAGTAGGTAGAGGCTCTGTAGCTGTGTGCGCAAAGGCCTGGAAAGTCCACAGCTGTGTGCACAGACCCCTGCAGCTGAGTGCACAAGGAAAATTTGGATGTATTAAAGATAAAGATAAAGCCCGCACTGTATACTAGAAAATCTGGTTGTCTTTCTTTTCCATTAACCGAGTCTTGTTAGCTATGCCAGCTCTTAGGAAGACCGAGGAGTGCAAGACTCACCATGTCATCATCTACTGTCATGATCCCTACACTTCCAAGCTCATCCCTACAGGTGGTGAGCTTGTTCAGATATGTAGAGATTGTGTCGCCCTTTTCACACTTGAATTTCTGAAGCTTGTCTTTCAGTGCCAACTTCCTCTAATAGTTGTTGTTCTGATATAGATCTTTCAATGTTGTCCACTTCGAAAATGGTGTCTCCTTCCCATGGAGGCTCGAGATAATGTGGTCTTGAACTCCCTCCAAGAGGATTCTTTTTTCTCTAGCCACACATTTCTTCCATTCTACCGATTCTATTGCATCAGCTGCTATTGGCTTGGGACTTCTTGATCAATGAAGTCCTTTAGACCATTATGCTCTAATATTGCTTCCATGTGATCCTTCCAGGATTTATAATTCGAGCTCCCATCAAGGGCATACTCGAGTCTTAAACCATTGAACGCCATTGGTGAAATTGAGATGTGATAAGAACTCAATTTCTATATTCAAGAACCTCAAAATTCAAAATTCTCCCTTCTTGTATACTTTTCTTCGCTTTGATCACCTTTGCTTTGATACCATGTAGAATTTCTCGCTGTAAATCAACATATTATGCAATATACTAAAGCAAAATACAAGATCTACTTCTACAACAAACTTTGCGAAATCTTAATCGAATATGAGCAAGATCAAATAGAACACATATAACTAAGAACAAGAAATCAATCACACATGAACACAGAAGAATAACTCGGGGAAAGCCTCAGCCTAAAATCCCAATCTCTATATTATCATACAAGTGGAAATATGTTCAAGTTACAAATAGAATCATCTCACAAGCTATCCTGCTCTCTCTGTAATAAAAAACAATACAGCTCACAAACTGAGTAGACACAAGATATGCCTTTCCTCACCCCTCCAAGCCTCCTATTTCCTTCCACATTTTTTCTTGGGGTCCAATGATGCCACATGTGTGATTGGTCTCATCACACACTCACTAAACTGAAGAAGTAATTGTGCAATATCCAAGGAATGAATTCCTTCTGCATGCAAGAGATATCCTCCATGGAATATTCCTGCAACTGATATTACACCATCCCATCATCTAATCTCAACTAGGTCTCTATATGAACTGACATGCATGAGTTATTTATGAGAGAATATTCAGTTATCTGAAGTGCAGCCATTATATGCATGCATGCATTAACTAACTGAACTCACAATTAGCTCAACAAACTATTTGAACTAATCTAATTGGACTTGACTCAGTTAACTGAGCCAACTAATTACAACTCATCCTTATCTCTTTAACTAATCAATAAACTCCTCAATTAATGGAGAAATTGTTGCATGTCTTCACATAGACTTCATGTTTGATTTTCTACAACTAATTAACTCAAGATGAATTAATTAATTATTTTACAAACAACTGTTAAGATCAAATTTGAATTTTACTTCTCTATTTTAGTTCAGGGAGTAACTAAAATAGGAAGGTATCCTGAAATGCTATTTATAGCAGTGCTAAATTTAGCACTTCTATATTTAGAATTTCTTGTTGTTATTTTCAACACTTCTCACAACCGGAGTTTGTGTCTCTTCATATTCTCATTCCTCTTCCATTGTAGAGTCTGATTCTTCCTCCTTTAGCTCAAACTCTATCTTCTCAAGTTCCTTTGATGGGACTTCATGTTTAATAACATTTTTCAGCTCTCTAACCACCACATCTCGGTTGTACACAACCTTCCTTGTTACTAGGTTCCAAAGCTTATAACCCTTTAAACCATCCTTATACCCAATAAAGATGCACTTTTCAGATTTACTATCCAACTTTTTCTTTTCTCCTTTGGAACATGTACATATGCATCATATCCAA